>CAUYRH010029093.1:0-26937 GCA_963574655.1 Perodicticus potto | reverse complement strand
TGGATGTGGAGAAAAGGGAACACTTCCACACTGCTGGTGGGAATGCAAACTAATACATCCTTTTTGGAAAGACATTTGGAGAATACTCTGAGATCTAAAAATAGACTTGCCAATTGACCCTATAATTCCTTTACTTGGTATATAACCTTTTTATTTGTAATGCTTTGCATATGGAGGGATCAAGTCAGAGTTTTGTGAAAAATAGGAGAGAAAGGAAAAGAACAAAAGAGAATTTAGGAGGTCATGAAAGAAAACCTTTGTGAAAAAAAGCAGCCCACGTTATAAGGGCCTCTTACCTTCTCCAGAATGCAAACTGTCTATTCCCAGTCGTGAGAGCGTGACCCGCGGGAGTGCTCAGCGTGTGATTGGTTTAATGCCCACAAATTTCTCTCCTAGATGAGCTGGCTGGACAGGAGGAAATAAGCAGGGACTGAGGAATTAGAATGACCCGTATCCCGTTCCTGGTAAGCAAAGGGAGCTGGAGTAGCAGGTTAACAATGTCTGAGAGTCCTAGCTAGTAGATTTGTAGGATGGAATCATATTTTTATACTACCAGAGTTATTGCTAGCATTACTACTTCAGGACAAGTACTAGTAGAGTATTACTGATGCCTGTGCTACTAGCATTAATACTAAACTGCTCCCATAGCTACTAATAGCTGCTGTCTCTGGGACGCGCGCTGTTTGCTGCTGGATTTGTGCGGCCGAGTCCTGGTGACACTCCCACCCCCGTGTCACCTTGAACTCACTGTGTGGAAGCCAAGGTTGTCAGGGCCATGGGCTCGTTCGCCGGTTGGCCTGGGGCTCTAGGCTGGCCCTGCTCTGTGCGTCTTTCTCAAAGTCTGTGCTCAGACCCGGTGCTGGGTAGACGCGGAGCAGAGATTAGGCTTAGTGTGGAGGCACCGAGGAGAGACATTAACTCCAGCAGGCTGCTGAAAAATTACACAATACTTACCACAATGTCCTGGGAGGTGGCAGGGATGAGAAAAGCAAAATAATTAGAAGACACAAGCACAGCACAGAGGAAATAAGGCTGAAGTAAGGCTGGCGCGGGACAGCGGGCAGTGAGATGCGAGCCAGCGGGGCTGGATGTGGAGGTGCGGAAGGCTGCAGGTGCTGTGGTCGGGACCCACGTGCCCTGCCCGAGTGCTTCGCTCCAAACGTGTGTGCCCCCAGACTCACTGCAGGAAACTAACTCCCAGTGTGAGGATACCAGCAGATGGGGCCACAGAGGTGGTTGTGTCCCATGACCGGCTCAGTGCCCTTGTTTAGAGGCCCTGCAGGAGGTGAGCAGTGCAGGAGAGCCACCTGGTGCCCCCGCCCGCAAGGGTGCAGCGCTGTCCATGAACCAGGGAGTGGGCCCTCACAGACCCTGCACTGCCAGGAAGACATTCCTGTTGTTGGAGCCGTTTGTTAGAGCTGCCAGTCGGACTAGGGCGATGGGGGAAATACCCGAAGCCGGAGAATGGGGAATTAGCAACTTCACCCACCTGGACCCACGTTACACTACATTTCTCTTCACTTAGGGGTAGGGGAAATCCTTACTCAACCTGACACGAAGGCTGCGGAAGGGAAGGAGATGTTTCTGCCTTTCACATGTGCCCGTCATCCTCCCCGGGCCGCTGCCAAATGGTCTAAAATGCTATTTGCCTGTGTCCATGGAGAAAGATGCCGTTTTGAACGGTTCTTCACCCTTTGCTGTAGTAACTGGCCAGGTTCCTTTCTCTTTCTATGCAGGGAAATGGAACTTAAAGAGGGCCTTGCTGGGTCTGAACTGGGTCTGCGGGCGGCTGCTGCATGGGGTGAGTGCCATGGCTCTGCCCTGGAGTGGCCCCTCCAAGCTCTGGAGCTGGCGCAGGGGCTGGTGTGTCACATGGACACCGTGTGAGCTCCGTATCATCCGTACTCTCTCTGCACGCTGGTGGGCATGAGACGTGGCTTTCCCCATCACCCACCAAGGTGCATTCTGCTTCACTGCACTTGGGCTGGCTGTGTGAGCTCCTGTGACCAGCAGTATGTGGCCACCCAGGCATGTACAGCTCCTGAGAGGGAGAGTCCCAGCTCCTACCTTCCCCGTTGCAGAATGCTGCCCGTGGTCCCATCTGACCTGCAGGAGGTGAGCAGTTCATAGAACTAAGGCATTTCACCAGAAGCCACCGGCAGCTGCCAGGTACGTGAGTCTGGCTGTAGTGGGCCCATCAGCCCTGCCGACCCTAACCCAGTGTGGCTGCACGAGTGATCCCAGGCGAAGCCAGCAAGAAACCAACCCACAGAATTCTGAGAAATACCACATGGTGGTTGTTAAAAACTACTAAGTTTTGAGATGGGGTGTTTGTAGCTATAGGTGGCTAATATACCTACCCTGAGGGTCTGTTGCCCAGCCCTCCTCTGCTGTTCTGTCCTCCATGCCCACAGCTGCCCTGCCCACAGCTGCCCTGCCCACAGCAATATTGCAGACTTTAGATGGGCAGGCCTGCAGTAGCCTCAGTATTAAGATGGAAAAAAATAGTATTTATTTATTTATTTATTTATTTACAGAAAAAAATACAGAAATCACTAAAGCTCCTGGTAGAGAGAGAGAACTCCAGTGGGGAGAGAAAAGCTCTCTCTGTTTCTCTCACAGTCTTTCCCGTCGCCCCCTTTAGGCATTTAGTCTTGGGGTATATATAGGTGTATGGGTTCCTTGGCCAGGAAAGGAATGAACACAGTCCCTTCCACCAGGGGCAAGGTGACTGAATGTATCAATGAATGAACACAGACCCTTCCCCAGGGGCAAAGTGAATGACAGTATCAATGAATGGACACAGTCCATTCATGGAATTGAGGCCTAGGAAATTCACATGAAATTGACCTAGGCATAAGAAATGGGAGTTCCTCATTTAGTCCTAAATGTGAAGTGAAGGAGACACCAAGGTACAGGTGCTCCTCGGCACTTGTCCGGCCTTTTTGGCTATTGGAGCCTTTGGTGGGGGTTGGAGGTCCCCCTCCTTGCCTGTCATCCAGCCTGCTGGCTCTTCAGCTGGCTGCCGCAACACCGACACCGCCAAGGAGGAGGTGGCAGGTCCGCCAGGAGGCTGCAGGTCCGCCAGTTCCGCTGAGCTGACTAGGGCGCCAAATGTCCTGCATCAATTCTCCCTCTCCGAGTAGAAACTCTAACTGCTGTTAGGGAAAAAGGGCGAAGACTCCATCTAACTGCTTCCTGCTGAATCAGGTGATGATAGAAGGGGGCAGTTAGGGTTTCTCCAGAGGGAGAGTGATACAAGACAAAGACCATCTTTGTCTTTCTTAATTTAAGTTTCTTTAAATCTGCTCATATCTGAAAATATGATTGTAATCCTTCCTTTCTTCTGATTTCCATTTGCCTGAAATATTGTTTTCAAAACCCTTCACCTGAGTCTTGTTTTGTCCTTTGAAGTTAGGTGTGTTTCCTGGAGACAGCATAGGATGACATGTGTTTTTTTTTTTTTATTCAATCGACCAGCCTGTGCCTCTTCAGTAGGGAATTCAAGAGAGAATTGATAAGTGTGCTGGAGTTCTGTTCATCTTAGGTCCATTGCTTATTTTTGTCCTTTCCATCATTGTGGAAGCTAGGTTTTGTCCTTTAGTTTCTGGGTGTTTACTTTGCTGGGAGTCCAGTGTGGTGTTCAAGGTGGAGAATTGATTGAAGTATTTCCTATGGAGCTGGTCTTGTGGCAAATTTCCTCAGTGTTTGCAGATCAGTAAAATTTGATTTCTCCATTGATTTTGAAGCTTAATTTAGCAAGTTACAGAATTTTAGGCTAAAAATGGTTTTGTTTAAGAAGGTTAAAGGTAGATGACCATTCTCTTTGACTTGGAAAGTTTCAGCTGAAAAGTCTGCTGTCACCCTGATGGATATGCCCCTCCAGGTCAATTGGCACTTTTTCCTGGCTGATTGCAGAAATTTCTTTCATCTCAACTTTGGGTAGTTTCATTACAATGTGTCATGGAGATCCTCTGTTTGTGTTGATACGACCGGGGGTTCAATATGCCTCTAAAAGGAGTATTTTGGGATCTTTGATTATACTTGGGAAATTTTCATTTATGATAGCCTCCAATAGGGCTTCCATTCCTTTGGGACATTGTTCTTCTCTCTCAGGGATACCTATAATTCATATGTTTAGACACTTCGTGAAGTCCAATAATTCTCTGAGTGAATGTTCTGCTTTCTCTCTTCTTTTCTGCTTTTTAACTGCCTGGGTTAGCTCAAGAGCTTTATTCTCTAGCTCTGAGATTCTTTCTTCTCCACGCTCTAATCTGTTATTGATACTTTTGACCACATTTTTAAGTTCCCTGGTTAACTCCTTCAATTCCTAAAGCTCCACCATGTCCATTCTATAGTCTTTGTATCTTTCATTCATTTTTTTGGTTTTGTTTTTTGATTTCCTTTTGATTATTTTCCACTTTCTCATCAATTCCCCTTATTGTTTTCTCCATCCATATTTTAAATTTCCTTTCTGTCATTTCAATTAATTCTTTGTAGGTAGACTCCTCTGCTGTGGCTACCTCATGATTCTTTGCAGGGGCGGTTGCTCTGTTCTGGTTTTTAGTTTTTCCAGAGTTTTTTTGTTGATACCTCCTTATGTGTTTTTTCTTCTTGTTCATTCCCTTCGCCTGTTTTTTCCTCTCACTACCTTCTTTGCATTAAACTACCTTATCTCTGAGCTTAGGTATTGAAGTAGCCTTTTGGTATAAGGCTAAAGGGAAGAGAAGGATAAAGAAGGAGAAGGAAGAAAGGAAAGAAAAAGATAAAGATGGAAGGGGGAGTGAAAGAAAAGAAATGAAGAAATGGGGGAGAAGGACAGAAAGAGAGAGACATCATTGGTGATGTTCAGCAGTTTGCTTTGACTCACACCCACAACTCTATGACTTTGGAGGGTTGGGCTGGGTGAATCCCTTGAGGTCAGGAGCTCCTTACCAGCCTGAAGAAAAGCAAGACCCCACTTAAGCAGTATGTCATAGTGGGGACCTACCAATACTGTCTTTCCAAAGGCCAAAGGTAGAAGGATTCCCTAGTCCCTGAGCTCATGGCATCCTTGAACCAGACCAATGCAATAATCCTCCAGCCAGACCAATGTCATATATGACCTCCCACAAGTCCTCAGAGAAAAGGGGAAAAAATAATAAAAATTGATCAAGAAAATTCAAAATATAGTTATATAAGATGAAGGGGAAAAAAGGATATCTTAGTTGTTTTATGAGAAATTTGTGTGGGAAAGATGAGAAAAGTAGAAAAATCTCTACCAAAAGAGAGAAAAAAGGAGAGAAATAAAAAAGAAATAATGAATAAAAGGGGCTGAAAACCTGTAACCAAAATGGAGGAGTCTTTGCCTTTGAAGAAAGTAAAAATGAAAAAGTAAAAGTACAATCAAACAAAACAGGAAGAAAAATGCTAACAACAATTAAGAAAAAAAGACTAAGGAAAGAAATTGAGAAAAAAAGCAAACAATGCAAGTGTGTGTGTGTGTGTGTGTGTGTGTGCATGTTAGTGTTAAAATATGTTGCCTGGTCTCCAGGTGGTACTATGGTATTAGGAGAGGGAGAACATGCACACTCGTTTTGCTGTATAACACAGGGGCCGGATGCCACTCTAGTTGCAGAGGAAATCCAGTCTTGTTTTCCTGATTTATTTGCCTTCAGTCAGGGCCTGGTCACTTCGTTAGCATTCAGTCCCCACAGGATTAGGGTCCTGAAGCTCTCACTAGCATTCTTAGGAGGCATGTTAAACAGTGTTCCCTGACAACAAAGTAGCCTCCTTCTTAAGGGTACAGGGGCCATTCAGCTCACCCCAAGGATCCTTGCCTGAACTCAGCAGGTGCTCCAGACCCAGCCATGCACTAGGACCCTGTGGACTCTTCCTACCTCAGGCCTTCTCACAATAGTGGCTGCCTGCCTGTAGCCAAGCCATTGGGAATTCCACCCCTCCCAGCATTCAGTCCCAGCTCCAGATGCTTTTTGAGTTCACTGGCTCCCTCAGTTCCCTCCAAGGCAGTTCCAGCAAGAAGCTCCGTCCAAGAGCGAAAAACTGTAGGACATCCCCTTCCTGTCTCTAGTCCTCTGCAAGAGGGGCCAGCTGGCCAGCTTCTGCCCGTATCCCAAGAGGGGCCAGCTGGCCAGCTTCTGCCCGTATCCAGGTTTATGCCTTCTATACCAGTTTTCCTCAGCTACAGACCTCCTTGTTGGCTCCTAGAGTCTCCTGCTGCCTGCTACTTCACTGTGTAGCATCCCTAGAGTGATGTTTCTGGGTAGGCTCCCCCCGCCAGTGCTGGCTGGAGTCCTCTCTCCCCTATCTCTCTGTGAATGGCCATCTTGCTCTGCCCTCCTCAAAGAAATACATTTTATAAGGCTATAGGTGACAAAGTGATTCCTCTAATGGATTTGGGCAAAGTAAATTGAAAACCTTCACGAATGAAGAACATTCGTGATTCTTGAGAGAAGACCAAAATATCAACATTTTGATATATTAAAATTCAATATCCAATATTCAACAGGATTTTAGAAGAAGTTGACTCTAACCCTCATGAATGACTTCTAAGGGTTTAAGACTTCAGTGGAGGAAGCATGCAGATGTGTTGGAAATAACAAGAGAACTAGAATTAGAAGTGGAGCCTGAAGATGTGACTGAATTGCTGCAATCTTTTGATAAAATTTAATGGATGATGAGGAAGTTGCTTTTCATAGATGAGCAAAGAAAGTGGTCTCTTTTTCTTTTTATCCCTTACTTTCCAGCAAACCAGACTTTACTGAAAAGAAAGTGGTTTCTTGAGATGGAATCTACTACTACTGAAAAGGCTGTGAACATTGAAATGACAACAAAAGATTTAGAATATTACGTAAACTTAGTTGATAAAGTGGCAGCAGAGTTTGAGAGGTTTGACTCCAATTTTGTCTCTTTTTTTTTTTTTTTTTTGAGACAGAGTCTTACTTTGTTGCCCTTGGTAGAGTGCTGTGGTATCATAGCTCACAGCAACCTCAAACTCTTAGGCTCAAGTGATTCTCTTGCCTCAGCCTCCCAAGTAACTGGGAGTACAGGAACCCACCACTATTTTTTTTTTTTTTTTTTTTTAGAGACAAGTTCTTGCTCTGGTTTAGGCTGGTCTTGAACCTGTTAGTTCAGGCAATCCACCCGCCTCGGCCTCCCAGAGTGCTAGGATTACAGGCATGAGCCACCCCACCCAGCTTGACTCCAATTTTGAAAGACATTTTACTGTGTGTAAAATGCTATCAAACACCATTGTATGCTACAGAGAAATCTTTCATGAAAGGAAGAGTCAATCAGTGAAGGAAACTTCACTATTGTCTTATTTAAAGAAATTACCACAGCCACCCCAGCCTTCAGCAAGCACCCTGATCTTTCAGCAGCTATCAACATCAAGACAAGGCTCTCCACAAGCACAGGGATTATGACTCACTGAAGGTTTGATGATTTTTAACATTTTTTAGTAATACAATATTTGTTTTCTGTATGTATGTATTTATTTTTATTTTTCGAGACAGAGACTTACTCTGCTGCCTAGGCTAGAGTGACATGGCATCAGTCTAGCTCACAGCAATCTCAGTCTCCTGGGTTCAGGCAATCCTCCTGCCTCAGCCTCCCGAGTAGCTGAGACTGTGTGTGCCTGCCATGATGTCCAGCTAATTTTTCTGTTTTTAGTAGAGATAGGGTCTTGATTTTGCTCAGGCTGGCCTTGAACTCCTGAGCTCAAGGGATCCTCCCACCTTACCCTCCCAGATTGCTAGGATTACAGGTGTGAGCCACCACACCCAACACAATAAAATATTTTTAAATTAAGGTATAGTCATTGAATTTTTTAGACATAATGCTATTGCACATTTAATAGACTACTGTATAATAACATAACTTTTATGTGCACTGGGAAACCAAAAAAAAAAATTGTGTGACTTACATTGTATACTTTGTTATATTGGTCTGGAACTGAACCTGTACTATCTCCAAGTTATGCCTATATTTAAATGAGGTTGGCTTTTTAGTATCAAAAATAATTCTGTGTTTGTAGTTTGGGATGGGGGAGTGATAAGGTAAAGAGAAAACATATCTTCTGTCTTGAAATTCTCCTTTTTGTCAAAACAGACATTTGGCCTATTAAAAGACTGAGCACTGTATCCTTTTTTAGGCAATGAGAAAGAAAGAGTAGATTGAAGGGAAAGGGTAGATTGACAAATGAAACAAAAAATTAAAATGTTAATGAAAAGCCATATGGTAGCCCTTTGGTGATAGTGCCATATAAAGATAGAAAACCATAGATGACCTGCAAAATAAATAATTTCTGTGTATAATTTTTCCAACCTAGAAATCATTTAACCTAGGTTTGAAATATTTTTAAACCATCTTTATTAATAAAATTAGTGAGATCTCTGCATTTACATTAGGTTCCAAATCTGTTAAAAGGAGTCTCAAGATGCCTCCATTATTTATTTATAATTAGTTTAATTGTATTTGGAATACTTTTTAACCAAATACACAGTAGAAAATGCTATAAAACTGTGTAGAATAGTCTGAATGAATCAACTATTGTGACAATGTCTTTATTCTATGTAAGCTTCCTTCTTTGTAATGTTCTTGAATTACTGGTGTTTTTAGTATTTCCCAATAAAAACTCTTCAAGATGCAGTGGATTTATATTGATTATAGGTTTGATTCAGCAGGATACTTGAAAGTCCTACAGAATATGGGACAGTTCTTTGTAGTGTGGGACTGCCCCACACAGTGTGGGATGTCTAGCATCTCTGGCCTCGCCTTATGAATGACATTGGCATAAGGTGGAGAGGCATCATTGTGGGAACAAAAAACATTTCCACAAATTTACAAGAATGCCCTGAGAGGTTGGTACCACTACCCTTAGCAACTGAACCCCCTATTTTTACCACAGTGGAAACAAAGAGATCATTTTTTGTTTTTTTAGACATCAGTGAAGACTGAGGAAGAAACAGCCCAGGCCCCTGCCCCATGGGAGTGGCCACATCTGAGTCTGGCTCAGAGGAACCTCTGTGGGAACTCAGCTCAGAGGAAGGTTGCAAGCCTCAGTCTAATGAGTAAGGACAGGCCTCTGGATGGTTCCCTGCCTATGCTCTCCTTTTCTCTCCACTAACCCTGAATTGACCCTTGGGAGACAACATTTCTTACAGACCCTCTCACCCTTCTGGCCTCTACTTGCTGACTTCTCTCAGCTCTTACCATTTTGCATCCTTCCCAGTCACAGTTTCTTCTTCTTTTGCTAATCATCCACTTATTGATTCTTGTTTTCATCTCTGCTCATTCCTCTCTATTCCCTGATTCCCTCAGCAACTCCTCCTTTGCATCCCTTTTTCTCGCTTAGCAAGGCTTCTATATGACTTGTCATTCACATATCCCTTCATACTTGGAAGCTCCATGAACACCTCTGCCTGTTCCCTTCCTCTGTACTTCAGAGGATGTTCTCTTTACTGAAAACACTACTGTTCATGTTTAATTTTCTTTCTTTTTTTTTTTTTTCTTTTTTGAGACTCTCACTCAGTCACCCTGGCTAGAGTGCCATGTGGTCATCTAGCAACCTCAAACTCCTGGGCTCAAGTGATCTTCTTGCTTTGGCCTGTCCAGTAGCAGGGACTAACAGGTGCCCACCATAACGCCTAGCTAGGTTTTCTATTTATTTTTTATTTTTTATTTTTTTAGTAGAGATAGGGTCTTGCTCTTGCTTAGGAAGGTCTTGGACTCATGAGTCCACATGCCTTGGCCTCCCAGAGTACTAGGCTTACCAGCATGAGTGACTGCACCCAGCTTCATGTTAATTTTCTTTAAATGTGCTCTGGGACCTCTCCCAAGCTGAGCTCTTATTCCTTAATTGACCTTTCTTATCACTTCCCTTATCATGCCATGTTTTGTAGGATTGATGAAACTAACTGTAAACCCCAAGGCACTTGTTGATTGTTTAGTTTAATGTGGAACATCTATTCTGTACACAGACATTTGTTGATTTTTTATTTGTTTGGTTTAATTTGGAACATATATTCCCTACACTGGAGGTCGTTTTTTCAGAATTCACAGATGTGACATTTAAATCATTAATGTATCATTTTAGCTGAAGAAGTTGTAACTAAAGATGGATTGTTTAATGCAAAGCAAGAAACTTCTGAAGAAATGGAACAAGGTCAGGCGATCTCAGGAACACTCAACAGGTGAGTGTCCACAGTGCTAAGTGGATCAAATCATAGAGATATAAGAAGAACTTGGAATGAAGCTAGAGAAACCAGTTGGTCAAAGCCTGTTTGCCTGGAATAATACAGAATGAGTACCACTCTTACTTCTGCAATCATAGGAGGCCTGATCTTAAGAAGGTGACCTGTTGAATATTGTCAATATACCATAATTGTATAAAACCTTCATTTGGCACACAGTTTCCTCCAGAATCCTATCCTGACCCAGTGTATCCTTAATCACTCTTCCCTGCATTCCTTTAAATATTTATAGAGCTGCAGATAAAGAAGCCAGGCAGAGAATTTAGATGAATTTAGATGAAAGTGAAGTCAACAAGTGAAACTTCCATGATGGTTAGGAAAGAAATATCATCTGAACTGGAAGAAGACTTAGTGAGAATGTGTAGTGTCGATTCAACCTTCATTAGAAGCCCTGAACAAGGAGTAGATCAAAAGGTAATAAAGAAGGAGAAATTAATGATAGTAGTAGAGAAATTAATGATAGTAGTGGGTACTTCATAAGTGTTGGTTGGGGAAATGAATAAAAATGTAACTTAGATACTCCTAAAGCAGGGAACAAACCACAGGCAAAGGGATGGCTTCTGGTGAAGCCATTAACTCCTTAGACACTTGAGAAAGGAGAAAGGAAACAAGGCAGGATAATTAGGCTAAAGAGCAGGGCAGGGAGTAGAGAATTCTCCTTATTAACATTTGCTCATTTTCAGAAAACAAGGAGCTAAATCTCAGCTAAAATAAAAATGTCTTGAAGCTTAAGAAGAGAAGCGAAATTTTTGATCTCTCTTTCATGAAGCTAATGAAGACTGAGCCAAACTCTGCTAAGGAAGAGAAATAATGTTCAGTAACTTAGCACAGAGTTATATCTGGAGAATAAGAATCTGTTACGTGCCTGTTGTGAGCATTCAGCGCCAGCTAACTGAAACCGTGACTCATGACTCACAGTGCCTATGAGTAAAGATAAATCATTGTTTCATATAACAAAAAGTCTGAAGGTAGCTTGTTTCAGGTTTGGTGTGTCAGGTCAATCATATGTCAAAGATCAGCCACACCCACACCCCTGCATCCTTCCTCTAGTCCCTTACTGCCACCCTACTTTCTTACCTCACCTTTTTCCCTGTTTCCTTTCTCACAATATTGGGCTTAATATACTGTATCTCTTGGAATTTAGATTTTAGCAGCCGAAAGGCTCACTGTCATGACAGGATTGACTAAAATGGTGAATGTCAGGGAACTCTTAAGAATGGATGTGTTGAATACACGTTGACATTGAAGACAGGATAATAAATTCTTTAAGTAAATAAATATGTGTAGTGTATATTATATTAAAACATATACACTACATATTCACCGCTTTTTTGCCCTGTGTCTTCTAAAACTAGGCTAGTGTACTGATAAGACACTAAAAGGTGAAATGCAAATATCTAGAAATAAGAAGTTTGTGTAAAATAATACTTTTCATTTTAGTAACTTTAGCTTATTTCCATGTAAACCTCATAAAAATCAGTTCAAGTGCAGTGAGCTGAGTTTTCTTTTTTTGTTTTTTTCTAGAGCAGTATGTCCCCAGAAAAATGTGGAACTAGGAAAGGCTAAGTTCATCCATGTTTAGCAATTCTGTGAGGTGTGAGAAGGCCTGGTAAATAACAACATCCTTCCTTGTCTGAGTTCTAAGCCAGTTAACAGTGACATGGGAAGAACGCAGGTGGTTCTGGAAACCTGAGGTCTATACTGACAGACCCAAAGCAGCTCAGAGGCAGAGCAAAATAGGCTCCTACTGGCAGGGGACACGTGCAGCAGATGTCCCTCAGCACAGTCCTCCCAATGCAACCTGGGGCAGAAAGGAGCATGGGGTGTCTGTATCCTCCTTCTAAAGAGGACAGAGGGAGAGGCTGCATCATGGATGCCCAGTTCCTTTTTCCAGATTCAACAATTTCTTACGTCATGAGGAGTGAGTGAGAGGTGGAAAGAGGCCAGAAATGTTGTCTAGCCAAAGTCCTTCCCATGAAAACGTGAGGAATGACAAGTAAGTAATTCTGCCTGCCGAAAGATTTAGGTGTTAGTGCTTTTATCATGTTTTAAAGCATAAACTGAGGATTTTTTTCCTCTTGAGACAGGTTCTCTCTGTATTGTGCAGGATGGATTTAAATTCCTGGGTTCAAGAGTCCTCTCTCCTGAGTGCCCCAAATAGCTGGGAAAGACAGGATTTTTATAACATGTTTTTTTTGTTTGTTTGTTTCCCAGAGGTCATGCACCCTACATCCCCTGTACTCCAGTCCCTATTGAAAGGACAGTTACACATTTGAACACTCTAAAGGACCATCACCTGGGTGACTTGTGGGCCCAGACATACATCTCATCCTTGGAATATTCTACAGGCACTATGACCCGAAAAGGGAGGAAAAAAGACAAAGCTCGAGTAAGGGAACTACTCCAAAGCCTTGCATTTTCTGGTGACTCAGACTTGGAGGAAGATAATGAGCCTGAGACCCAGCCTGCTCAAAAGAAGCTAAAAGTGTCAAGCGTCCCAGAAAAAAATTGGACCAAAAGAGATATTAAACCCAACTTTCCAAGCTGGTCAGCCCTGGATTCTGGACTTCTGAATCTCAAGAGTGAAAAGTTGAATCCAGTAGAGCTCTTTGAATTATTTTTTGATGATGAAACATTCAACTTAATTGTCAGTGAAACCAATAATTATGCTTCTCAGAAAAGTGTCAGCTTGGCAGTCACAATTCAGGAAATGAGGTGTGTATTTGGTGTTCTGCTTTTGAGTGGATTTGTGAGGCATCCCAGAAGGGGAATGTATTGGGAAGTCCCTGATGCTGATCAGAACTTTGTTAGAGATGCAATTAGAAGGGACAGATTTGAATCAATTTTCTCATACCTGCACTTTGTAGATAATGGCCACCTAGATCAAAAAGATAAGTTTACAAAACTGAGGCCTCTTATAAAGCAAATGAATAAAAATTTCCTCTTGTATGCTCCCCTGGAAGAATACTATTGGTTTGATAAATCAATGTGTGAATGCTTTGATAGTGACCAATTCCTGAATGGAAAGCCTATTAGAATTGGCTATAAAATCTGGTGTGGTACCACCACACAGGGTTATCTGGTTTGGTTTGAACCTCATCAAGAAGAATCAAGTATGAAGGCATATGAAGATCATGGCCTTGGATTAGGTGGAAATCTAGTGATGAACTTCGCTAATGTTCTTTTAGAGAGAGGTCAATATCCTTATCACCTGTGTTTTGATACTTTCTTTACAAGTGTCAGATTGATGTCAGCCTTGAAGAAGAAGGGAGTGAGGGCAACAGGAATGATTGGTGAGAACAGAACAGAAAAATGCCCCCTTATGAATGCAGAACATATGAAAAAAATGAAGAGGGGGTATATTGATTTCCAAGTGGAAGAAAACGATGAAATAATTTTGTGTCGTTGGTATGGTGATGACATTATCAGTCTGTGTTCCAATGCTGTAGGCATAGAACCAATTAGTGAGATAAGTTGTTTTGCCGATGATGAAGAGATCCCTCAGATAAGTCAGCCATCCATTGTGAAAGTGTACAATGACTGCAAGGAAGGTGTAAAATGGATCAAATTATTTCAAAATACAGGGTGAGGATAAGAAGCAAGAAATGGTACTCAATTTTGATGAACTACATGATTGATGCAGCCATGAACAATGCATGGCAACTACATAGAACCTGTAACCCAGGTGACTGTCTAGACCTCTTGGATTTTCGGAGATGTGTTGCGCATTTCTATTTGGAACACAATGCTCATCTGTCAGATTAAGGCAAACAAATGGACACAATGCAAACATTAGAAATACATAGAAAAAATGATAACATTAGGTTGTTCCCTTCCAGAGCAAATCTGTTGTATACAGTGAAAATATTAAGTAATATTTTAAATTCAGACATTTATATAGAATTTCAAATTCAAAGACTTACAGCAAATGTTTAAAATGATCTAAAAATGTTGAAACTCCAGTGGTACCTTTTCTCTATGTCTAATTTTGTGTCAGACATGGGAAAGCATTTATTTGTTGAATTAACTATTTTATACTTTTAAAGAATAAAATCTAGCCTCTCATTTAAAAAAATTTTTTTTCTCTAGCGAGCGCCTGCCTTCCTGCTTTCCTTCTTTCCTTCCTTCCTTCATTCCTTCCTCTCTCTTTTTTTCACCTGGTCTCCTGTTACCTGGGATAGAGTATAGTGGCGTCATGATAGCTCTCTGCAACCTCACACTCAGGGGTTCAAGCAATCCTCCTGTCTCAGCTTCTTTAGAAGCTGGAGCTACAGGTATAGTCTACCACATCTGGTTAATTTTTCTATTTTTTGTAGAGATTGGGATCTCAGTCTTACTTAGGCTGGTCTTGAACTCCTGACCTGATGCAATACTCCAGCCTGGGCCTCCCAAAGTGCTAGGATTATAGGTGTGAGCCACCACACTTGGCCTTGAGAATGCCATTTTAAAAAGCTAGGCAGTGTCATGGTAACCATAGATGGTGCTGAAATCGTAGTCCAGAATCAAGATAGAACCCATGAAGGAAGAGTGATCTAGACAAAATGTAAGAGGTAAGAGACTAAGACCTCAGCATTGGTGTAGAACTGGATCAGATTGTGTGTAGATGGGTAGGAACATCCACAGATATTAAAGGAGGATACTATAAAGGAAAAACCAGAGCATGCTTACAGCTGCTCATGTGTATGCAAAGGCTGGGCCACAGTGGAAGTCAGCACCACTGGACAGGCACACATGCTGGGTCTGGTTGGAAGCTCTGCAGCTTCTCCCTGGTGTAGATCCTCAGATGCATTTGGAGCTCACTCATGTGAACCTTTATCTCTTTGTTGTTGGTTCTGTGGCGTTAGGGCTTAGAAACTTATTTGAGGCCTGCATAAGAATTGTTTTAAGGAGTTTCACTTATTCAGTTGTTAACCTACTCTAAGGCCAGTTCCTCCTGCTATAAGCTCAAGGAAGGGACATCAGCAGGAGAGTAGGGTGGGATGTCACGAGGAGGATTGGTAATTGTTCAAACAGGAAGGACAGAACTCTCAGGAAGCCTAGAGATGGACTATGATGAAGATAAGAAGATACCAGCATAGCCTTGGGACTTGGTAGTCTTGGAAAACAGACTGATGAATAGAATTTGGCATAAAGAAGAATGTTGTAGGGTAAGACATGGGCTGTCAACAGAGATATAAGCAGTAGTCTGATGTGTCAGGAGAGGTGCCAAGCAATAGGCACCAATAGTTGGGGCAGGTAGAAAGCAGAACACCACACATTGCCTTCAGCAAATTAAATGTTGAGTAAATGGCAGAAACAAAAAGGAATAAAAAAATATAGATGTGGTTTGCTGGTAATTTTTTTTCTCCACATTAAGGAAGCCAAAGAGTTGTGGAAGAGATCTAGTTAGTTGAAAGAGAAATAAAATGGTGTATAATTGTCTCATCTGGAGTCAAGGAAAGGTGGCAAAGAAAAAGCATGTGGAATGGAGGCATTTATGATAATTTGGGCTTTGAGGTGCAGATCAGCAAATTTGAAACTATACAGGTGTGTTGGGGAGGCAAGATACACAGGTGTGATCAGGGACTTGTTAACCAAGGCATGAGACCTAAGGGTGAGGTTCAGACAGCTCACAGTTTTCTTCTAGGGCCAGAGGACTGACAGTAAGAGAAAGATTATAGCTAGGAAAGTGAGAATATGAAGTGCTGGATACATAAAGCAGAGGTAGATCTGGGGAAAGATTACAGAAAAAAAATTAGTGAACAGGAGTAGGAGGCATAATAAAGCCAAGTGTTTTTTTTACAAAGTGATAAAGATAGAGGTTTCAAGGGCAGGACTGATCACAGCAGGATTGGTCACAATGTGGAGATAGCCTTATGACAATCTTAGCCCCTGGCAAGATGGCTGTGGTTTCCCCGGTCTAGAATCCCTAAGGGATACTGCCAAAGTTATCCAGAATCTACATGTGGTATGCTCACCAGCTGCCTTCCTGGATGTTCCACCTCCATCTGCTGATAATACCTGCATATGGTTACCATTGACTACCACTCCCTAAGGTCCCCTGAGTCAGTAACAAAATTAGGCTGATGTGAGAAGGGAAGCTATAAAGCAAAGGCCCTGTTCTCTCATCTTCAGTGGGAATAAATAGTCACCAGGAAGAATCTGTTAATGTTCTTTCCTTTCTTTGGTGCTTATATTCTGTATTTGGCTGCTTCCCTTTAGGGAGCTGCCTGTAGCACAGAGAGAGTCAGAAGAAATGCCAGAGTTAATCTGGGAGCCATCTAGCTGTAAGGGAGATTGCATAGGGTTGTTAGCATGGCTCTAGAGCCACAGCTGTATCTAGAATTATGTGCAGTAGCTATGTAGTGGCACATATACATTTGTGTTCTAATGTGAAAGAGTCTTAAGCACTGTTAATTCTTTCATGGTGAAGGCCATTGTCAATTCTCTCATGTCTATGTTAGTTGAAGTAAACATAGGTGACTCAATCTATATAAAACCCCAACACAAAACTAAACACAGGCTGTGACAGAATGATAGAACAAAGAAGCCAGCTGAGAATTCTTAGTCTCCTAAGGGAATGATAGATGTTAATTCTGCCCATATATCTTCATTCATACCACTAATATTTCATATACATGAACTGGGTGTGAGAAGATAGATAGAGTAGGATTTTGATGCAAGACAAAATGAGTAAAAATGGGCCCAAAGATTACTTATGTGTCTCTAGCTGCTAGTATTTTCATTTCGGAAAAAATTCTGCTTCTGAATAGTCTTTGGAATGGTGCATGGTTTTGAAGTTTCTCGTTTGACTTGAATCTTTCCAGGTTGCAGCTGCATGACTATGAATGCCCGTAATTTTTCCTTCAAGATTATGTCCCTTTTATGCAGATGGACTGGCTCCTGAATCAGTAGGTTTCTTTAGAAATTATTATGGGAATTAGGGATAAATCTTCAGAGAAGAGACTTGTGGGAGGGAGAAGAATCAATGTTTCATTAGACCATTGCTTACATGGGTGATATTCAAAAGTTGAAAAGGAAAGCACCAGTAACTGGTCTCTCACCTTTTCTCCAGGAGAAGGACCTACTTCCAACTCTCTTTGGAAGTACTCTAAACTTTCTCTTTGTTCTTCCTAAATAAAATCTTTGTTACCCTGAAAAAAAAGCACCAATAACCAATAAGAACTATTTCTACCCACTGATAACTTTATCTTGGCTCAGTAGAGATGAATTTCTCAGAAGTTCTCTGCTTACCGTCAACTAGTTTGTGCCCCTTGTTCTGGGTTTATACCTCTAAGCCTTCTACCCATACACCCGCTGTTTTGACCCATCAATTATTCTCACCCAACAAGGTCACAGCCTCTTCACTTTCTGGGTAATGTTCTCTAACTGAGGTCTAGAGCTTCTCAAGATGATCAGGAACTGCACCAGTGCCAGCAGCTACAGATGTGGTACTCTGACTATAACCTCTGATGGCAGATCTTACTCAGAGTCACTCAGGTAGCAGATGTGCCTGAAGTGCTCTCTGCAGATTTCCTGATATGAAAGACTCTTTACTGGAAGTCTGGATTTCTGATTACATGTGAAGCTGTTTTTTTTCTACCTTGACTTTCAAATATCTTTTATGTACCTGAAGAACTGGCATGGTCATAGCTAGTACTTCTCTTGGTTCTCCAGATGGTCTGAGCCCAGAAATTTTAGTAGCAGATCTACTCTGCCTAAAGTCTGGGATTCAGAAAGACTCCTTATTTAGCATCTAGTTTTCAGGAGTAGTCCTATATTATTCAAAAGTGAAATGTATATAATATATGTGTGTGTATAGAAACACACACACACAGGATTAGTATTCAAAATATAAAATATTTCTACCCACTGATAAGGAAAAGTTAAAAAGCCCAAAAGTAAAATTGTACAAAGGATATGAATAAGGAATGGAATTCACAAAGGGGGAAATGCAAATGACCAGTAAACATAAAAAGATGCACCATTTTATTAGTATTCAAGTATTAAAAATAACATACCATTATAAACCTATAAACTTGGCAAATATAAAGTTTGATAATGGGCAAGGAAATAAGATTACCATGCTATGCTGGTGGGAATGTAAATTTGCACAGCCAATTTGAAGGTACTTTAGTGGTGTTAAATTCTAAATGCACATGTGATGTGATATATTAATTTTTTCATTCCCCACTGCTTTGAGACCTGAGATACTTAACATGGAAGTAAAGTGTGGGAGGCAGCCTCTGAAATATGTTTCAATGATCCCATTTCCCAGTATTCAAGGCCTTAAAATAATTCCCTCCTTAAAATTTGCTTTTAATTAATAGAATACAGCAGTGTCGAGGGACTGTCACTTCTGTGATTGAGTTACAAAACTGGCTTCTATGTTCAGAAATACAGAAGACAGAAAATGATGTTAAACTACACTACAGAGATATTCATCAGAATGCATACTATGAGCAATTACAGTATGAACACTTTCCCCCCCTCAACAAATACAATGCAATGGGGAAAAAAGAAATGGAGGAGAAATCTATCAATTAAAAGAGAGAAGATGATCAATCCAGAAGAAAAAAAATCATTTTATCATAAGGATATATGCATTAGAATGTTTATTACAGCTTAATTTACAACCGCCAAGATGTAGAATCAATCCAAGTGTCCATCACTTGCAATCCAAGTGCACATGAATAGACTAACAAACTGCAGTATATGTATACCATGGAATACTATTCAGCCCTTAAAAGATAGAGATTTTGTATCTTTTGTACTGACCTAGATTCAGTTGGAGAATATTTAAGTAAAGTATCACAGAAAGGAAAAGCAAGTATCCAATGTATTCAATACTAATACAAAACCAGTAGACAAACAAATACCCACACAAGAAAAAAACAAACAATTGGGAAGAGTGGGGCAAGGAAAGGAGGTAGGGGAATTGGTGTGTTCTCACCTAACAGGCACAATGGAAGGGTGTATGGCACACCTTCTGAGCAAGGGGGACAATTATAACTTGTATTCTACCTAACATGCAAACAACGTAACCTAATTGTCTGTACTCTTATATTAGTCTCAAATTTTTAAAAAAGAGACAGGAAGACATTCTTTTTGCACATGGGAGATCCTGATTCAAACAAATATAAAATAAATTATAAGAACTGGAAATGTACGGCTTGGCGCCCATAGCACAGTGTTTATGACGCCAGCCACTTACACCGAGGGTGGCGGGTTCGAACCCAGCCCGGGCCAGCTAAACAACTGCAATGAAAAAATGGCCAGGTGTAGCAGAAGCCTGTGGTCCCAGCTACTTGGGAGGCTGAGGCAAGAGAATCACTTAAACCCAAGAGTTTGAGGTTGCTGTGAACTGTTGCACTATGGCACTCTACCAAGGGCGACAAAGTGAGACAGACTCTGTCTCAAAAAAAAAAAACTGGAAATTTAAACACTTATTACCTATGTAATGAGAAAAGGAATAACTATTGGTGATAAAGATATTAGGGTTTGTTTTAAAAGGGTTCTTATTTATTAAAGATATGTACTGAATTATTTACAGGTAAAATAGCATGTCTGGGATTTGCTTCAAAATAATGAGGCAAGGGAAGAAATGGAAGTGGATATACATGAGAGAAGACTGGCCATGAGATGCTAACCTTTGAAGGTGGATGGATATGTTAAGGCTCGCTACTATTTTTTCAACTTTTGACAGTGTTTTAATAATGAATTCTCTTCAGTAAAACTTAAAAAATGTACATGTGCTATGATCTTGCACTTATACTTGTGTTCAAGGAAGAAAGAACAAGGCCTGTCACTGCAGTGTTGTTCCAAATAATGAAAAACAGGATACAACCTCCGTGTCTAGCAATAGGAGATTTTCTAAATGAACCATGGTTTCAATTCTAAATAGAGTAGCTGTTAAAAAGGAATCCAGTGCAGACTGACAGCATTGACCTAATAATTTGTAATTTTGTGGTTATAGAAGGCAAATCAATGATGGAGCAGGCTTTGACCTTATCAGAAATGGAGTCAAGGTAGGATGTGGTGGTTCATGCCTATAATCCTAGCACTTTAAGAGACCAAGAAAGGAGGATCACTTGAGGCCAGGAGTTCAAAACTAGCAAGGGTGAGAGCCCCATCTCTACTAAAAACAAAAAAATAGCAGGCATGGTGGGGCATGGTGGCGTATGCCTGTAGCTCCAGATACTCTAAAAGCTGATGCAGGAGTATACCTTGAGCTGGAAGTTCAAAGCTGCAGGGAGCTAAGATTCATGCAGCCACTGCACTCTAGCCAGGGCAACAGAGAGAAACCCTATCTTAAAAAAAAAAAAAAAGGAAAAGAAAAGGAAGGAAGGATGTTAAGAGTACAGAGGGTGCCTCTGCTGCCTACAAACTTTGTGACTTTGGGAGAGTGACTTAACCTCTTTGTGTTTCAGTTTCCCCTCTTTAAAATGGAGTTAATTATAATCATGTTTAGATCATGTTTGGGGATTAAATCAGTTAATACATGGCTCCAGTTCTGTAACAGTATGGATTCTAATATGGCTCATAAGGTTGCAGTGATGACTGAAGGCTTTCCTATTCTCATCACTTTATGTGTGTGTGTGTGTGAGACAGAGTGTCACTTTGTCGTCCTCAGTAGAGTGCTGTTGTGTCCTTAGACTCCTGGGCTTAAGCAATTCAGCCTCCCAAGTAGCTGGGATTACAGGTGCCCACCACAATGCCCAACTATTTTTAGAGGCAGGGTCTTGCTCTAGCTCAGGCAGGTCTCAAACTTGTGAGCTCAGGCAATCCACCCGCCTCGGCCTCCCAGAGTGCTGGGATTATAGGAGTGAGCCACCCCCTAGCCCTACTCATCACACTTATATGGTCTCTCCCCAGTGTGGTTTCTCTGATGTTTCATAAGGAGTGTCTGCCTATTAAAGCTTTTATTGCACTGATTGCATTGATACAGTTTCTCACCAGTATGGATATGGAGATGCTGGAAAAGCTCTGCATTCTGGCTGATGGCTTTGCCATACTCATTATATTGATAGCGCTTCTCCCCAGTATGTATCCTCTGATGCTGAACAAGGTACAGCTGAGGCAGAAAGCCTTCCCACATGCCTCACATTCAATGGTTTTTCTCCAGTATGGATTCTTGTGTATCTAATGAGGCCACAGCTGGCATTGAAGGCTTTCCCACACTGCTTACATTGATAGGGTTTCTCTCTAGTGTGTCTCCACTGATGTTCATTCAGGCCTGACCTCTGACTGAAGGCCTTTCTACATTCTTCATATTCATATGGCTTCTCCCCAGTCTAGATTCTCTGGTGCTGGTGTCTTCATACTAAACTTCATAACTAGCATAGTGGTTATGGTGCCAGGCTGGCAGATTCGAACCTGGCCTGGGCCAGCTAAACTATGACAACTGAAACAAAAAAAATAGCTGGGCATTATGGTGAGCACCTGTAGTCCCAGCTACTTGGGAGGCTGAGGCAAGAGAATCACTTAAGCCCAAGAGTTGGAGGTTGCTCTGAGCCGTGACACCACGGGACTCTACCAAGGGCGACACAGTGAGACTCTCAAAAACAAAAAAAGACTGAACTCTGAGTGAAGCTTTTCCCACACTCATTGCACCTGTGACGTCTCTCTCCAGTGTGTGTCCCTGATGCTTTTCTGTCCTACTTTCATGTTTACAAGTTTCTCTGTACTTAGAATCCAGAGGACCATCGCTTTGGACTCTGCTATCCTCAAAATGTTCCATATCTTTTAAGATTCTTGCTTCAATGCCAACTCTAAGTTTTCAGGGATAGTTTCATCATCTGGAATAATAAATGGACCAAATAATGTCATCTCTTTTCTTTGTGAATATGATCATAGGATGGGAATAAATATGTCCATATCAAACAGACATGTTCTAGAAATGCAAAACTGGCAGTGTAATGGGGAGGGTTTAAACAGGGATATTTAGGCTAGCAAAGTGAGGGGTCATCAGCATTGCCGAAATGGCTGGTGGGGATCACTCAGAGAAAGCAAGGCTCCCAGTGAAGATGTACACAAGCAAGAACTATGGAATATTTACTACAGGCAGGCCCTGTTCTAAGCGTTTTACATATATTAAAATACTTATTAAATCTTCAAACAACTGTGACCAAAGTGCTATTTTCCCCATTTCATAAAGCATAAGCTGAAGGCACAAGGCGGTTAACTGACCTGCCTACTGTCACAGACCTACTAAGTGGCGGTACTTAAATTCCAATTTGGCAATTTGGCCCCAGAGTCCATTAAGTCCACCAGTCTTTTTTTTTTTTTTTTTTTTTTTTTGAGACAGAGTCTCAGTTTGTCATCCTTGGTAGAGTATCATGGCATTATAGTTCACAGCAACCTCAAGCTCCTGGGCTTAAGCGATTCTCTTGCTTCAGCCTCCCAAGTAGCTGGGACGTCAGGTGCCCGCCATAACACCCAGCTATTTTTAGAGATGAAGTCTTGCTCTGGCTTAGGCTGGTCTTTAACCTGTGAGCTCAGGCAGTCCACCCACTTTGGCCTCCCAAGTTGTATAGGGTAATAGTTAAGATTGTGGAGGCATGAGCCACCACACCCAGCCTCCACAGTCTTAACTATTACCCTACACAAAGCCACCAGAGATCTGAATGGGTCTGCTAAAGTCCTTACCTTGTTCTTGAAATTGGTGGAGGCCAAAAGATTCATATTTGAGCTGTGTCACCAACTGAAGCTGAATGACTGCTGATTCCTCCTTGGCCTTCAGATGTATCATATCCCCTTAGAGGACTGATCTGGGGCCTAAAGGCAGGTAGGTATATTTGGGTTCCTAAGAGGAAGACTTCAAGATTCCGAGTTAGTACTCAGTGAAAGAGATCACATGGAACCACATGAAATATTTTCTAGAGCAATGGTTCTCAACCTTCCTAATGCCGCAATGTATTTTCATTGTTAAAAAGGGGTCGTGACACACAGGTTGACAACCACTGTTCTAGAGAGAGGGCATAGTAGAAGGACCACAGTTCAATTCCACACCCAGGAACAGAGTGGAAAGAGTAAAGATGGCCCAAATAGTGTAGTGGTTTAAAATAAGTCCCAATTTCCTTAACATTCTTTTTTTTCTTTTATTATTTTTTTATTTTAAATAATGTGAGGGTACAAACAACTAGATTACAGTGTTTGCATTTGTTAGGTAAAGTCCCTCTCGGAGTTGTGCCCAGCACCCCAGAGGTGTGCCATATACCCTTACTTTTGACATTCCTCCTTTTAAAAGGTGGAGTCTAATTTTCCTCCCTTTAAATAAGGCCTATATTTGATAGGTCATTTCTACTGAAGTGGCTAAAGTGATGGTATATAACTTGCATCATAAAAATCATTGTGGCTTTTTTATCTCTTTTTCTGTATCTCTTCTGCTCTGGAGGAAGCCAGCAAATATGTCATGAAGACACTCAAGCAGCCATAGGGAGAGACTAACATGGCAAAGAACTAAAGCTTCCTGCCAATAACCAGTGAGCAACTGAGGCCCCCTACCAACAACCATACCAGTGAGCCATCTTGGAAGTGGATTCACCAGCCTCAATTATATCATAATATGACTATAGTCTCGGCTAAGTCTGCAACCTCATAAGAGATTCTCCTAAGTAGCTCCCAATTCCTGACTCACAAAACTGAGATAATATGGTTTTTCTTAAGCCTTTATGGTTTAGGTGTAATTTGTTATGCAGCAACAGAGGATACATGTAGTTATAACCAAACAACCTGTGTCAACAAACTTCACCTTTCATTTCTCACCTGGTTCCCTGGCTCACTAAGTTCTTGCTCCAAATCTCCAACCACAGCCACAGCCTTTTCCCCACTCTCTGGATGGTGCTCCCACATCCAGGCCTGGAGCTTCTCAGGCAGGATGGTCAGGAACTGCTCTAGCGCCAGCAGCTCCAGGATTTGCTCTTTGATATGAATCTCTGACCTCAGCCACTGATGACAGAGTTCCCAAAGCCAGCTCAGAGCTTCTTTGGGACCAGGAGTCTCTTAGTAACAAAACTGCCTAGGAAGTTGATGGTAGGCCTCCTGGCCAGAAATGTTATTCACTTGAAGGTAGGTTTCATGGTCCCGTATGAAATCTTTCTCCACCTTCATAATCTTAAATCCATCTTGTTCCTCTGGTAAAGCCATTCTGAGATTATTTAGAAGGCTCATTCCAGCTTGGGGTGAAGGGATAACTGTGATTTAAGCTTTCCTAATTTAATCTTCAGGATATACCAGATGATAGAATATTATTTATTGGCTCGGTGCTCGTAGCACAGTGGTTATGGTGCTAGCCACATACACCAAGGGAACCAAGTTCAAAGCCAGCCCAGGGCAGCTAAACGACCATGACAACTACACAAAAAAAATAGCTGGGTCTTGTGGCAGGTGCCTGTAGTCCCAGCTACCTGGGAGGCTGAGGCAAGAGAATCGTTTAAGCCCAATAGTTTGAGGTTGCTGTGAGCTGTGATGCCATGGCAGTCTACTGAGAGCGACATAGTGATACTCTGTCTCAAAAAAAAAAAAAAAGAGGATATTAATAGAAATAATGAAGAAGTGGGGAAAAAAAGCAAAGTATGGCAACAGTGAATGCTATCATTTATGCTGATAAAAAGTATATATAGGTATTTACTTACATATGTTTTAAAAATGGGAAAAGGCTATGGCAGAATACATTAAGAGCCTTAATTCTTCACCTTTCTCTGTAGCCATGTCCTTTCTATTGCCCTCGCATTGTGACTTTGGGCTCAACTACCATGACTTGTTTTGGGCAGTGAGATATTAACAAATATGACACAAGCAGAGGCTTGAAAGATACTTGTGTTGATTGAGCTTCCTTGCTTTTGCCCTCTAAAATTGCCAGAGGCTAGCCCTCGGATGATAAGAGACATGTAGAACAGAGCAAATCATGCCAGTGGAGCAGATGAGACCATCCAAGATTAGCTAACAGCCAAGCTAACAACCAGACATGTGAGTAGGCCTAGCTGAGTTCCATAGGGCTGTTTGGTCGACCCACAGCTGACTACAGATGTACAAATAAGGCCTTCTCTCCCCATATTATCTATGCCTCATGTGCAAAGTGAATGTTTATTGCTACCAAAGTTTTATGGCTGTTTATTATACTCCATTAGTATGGCAACATAACCGATAGAAGGAGAGAAAAACTAGGTAACTATGGAATAAGAAAGCAAGGGAAACTTACTTTTCACTGAACACCCTTTGTACTTTTTTCTGATTTTTGTGCCATTTGGAGTAAGGTACTTATTCTAAAAAAAAGAAAAAGACAGAAAGAGAAATACAAGTTAAGCATCTTTAATCCAAAAATTTAAAAACTGAAATGCTTGAAAATTTGAAATTTTGAGTGCCAACATAATGTTCAAAGGAAATGCTCATTGAAGCATTGTGGATTTGGGATTTTCAGATTAGGGATGCTCGGCCTATAAATATAATATAAATATTCCAAAATCTAAAAAAGTCCAAAATCCAGGGTGGCACCTGTGGCTCAGTGGGTAGGGTGCTGGCCCCATATACTGAGGGTGGTGGGTTCGAACCCTGCCCCAGCCAAACTGCAACAAAAAAAATATCCGGGCGTTGTGGTGGGCATCTGTAGTCCCAGCTACTCGGGAGGCTGAGGCAAGAGAATCACCTAAGCCCAGGAGTTGGAGGTTGCTGTGAGCTGTGATGCTATGGCACTCTACCAAGGACAACAAAGTGAGACTGTCTCTAAAAAAAAAAAATCCAAAATCCATGGCTAAGAGTTCATAGCTGAGTGGTTAGGGCACCAGCCACATGCACTGGAGCTGGTGGGTTCAAACCTGGCCTAGGCCTACTAAACAAACAAACAAAAAAATAGCTAGGTGTTGTGGTGAGCGCCTGTAGTCCCAGCTACTAGGGAGGCTGAGGCAAGAGAATCATTTGAGCCCAAGAGTTTGAGGTTGCTGTGAGCTATAACACCATGGCACTATACCCAGGGTGACAAAGTGAGACTCTTCTCTTAAAAAAGTAAGTAAGTAAAAATTAAATAAATAAATGAATAAATAAAAGAAACTCTTCTATTAAATGAAGAATGGGAAATGAGCTGAGGGCATGAGAATTGGAACAAAAAAGGCAAAGTTGAAAGAAAGGAAGAGCTGGAGGTTATTGTATTGCATTGAATCTGGGAAGATTTCCACTTGGGTAAGATTTTATTGTGTTCTTAAAACTAATTTAACTTTGAAATAGGGTGTCCATAAAGTTTGTTTGCAATTTAAAGTAGTTGTAAATTTTAAATTGCACATGAACTTTATGGACACCCTGTATATACAGATGAAAGAAGAAAAGTTCAACCTTTGTAAAAATGGTTCAGACATTTATGGAGCTCAGCTAAGTGCTGAGAATACATAGGAGTTTATAGTGATTAAGGATATAATTATAGTACAATAAAAAAAAGCCATAATTTTGGTGGTGGGTACAAGGTATACCCTGGAGGAAGAAGGAGAACTCATCCTAAATTCAATATGCAGTTTCTGTGCACTACTTGTAATCCACAAAGGAATCCATTTCATAAATATTTACTAAGTACCTACTATGTGTCAGGCTGCATACAAAGTGAAACAATTGTAGAGTTTGATGTGTCCCATTTTCCTTCACTTATATAAAATCACGATAGAAAGAACATAAAAGAGCATTTTCTCATTAGCTTCAGCATATTTAGCAACAAAAACAA
>CAUYRH010029092.1:0-26134 GCA_963574655.1 Perodicticus potto | reverse complement strand
GACAGAGTCTCAAGCTATCACCCTGGATAGAGTGCTGTGGCATCACAGCTCACAGCAACCTCCAATTCCTGGGCTCAAGCGAGTCTCCTGTCTCCACCTCCCAAGTAGCTGGGACTATAGGCGCCCGCCACAACGCCCGGCAAGTTTTTGGTTGCAGCCGTCATTGTTGTTTGGTGGGCCCAGGCTGGATTCGAACCCGCCAGCTCAGGTGTACGTGGCTGGCGCCTTAGCCCGTTGAGCCATAGGTGCCGAGCCAAATTCTTAAGTGTTCTAATGAGAAAAGGATGCTGGCTTGATGCCTGTGGCTCAATGGGCTAAGGTGCCAGCCACATACACCTGAGCTGGCAGGTTCGAATCCAGCCCAGACCTGCCAAACAACAATGATGGCTGCAACCAAAAAATGGCCAGGCATTGTGGCGGGTGCCTGTAGTCCCAGCTACTTGGGAGGTGGAGGCAAGAGACTCGCTTGAGCCCAGGTATTGGAGGTTGCTGTGAGCTGTGATGGCATAGCACTCTATCCAGGGTGACAGCTTGAGGCTCTGTCTCAAAAAAAAAAAAAAAAGAAAAGAAAAGGATGCTGAATTTTATCAAATGCTTTTTCTGTGTCTTTTGAGAGGATCATATAATCTTTGTTTTTGCTTCTGTTGATATGGTGAATTATGTTTATGGACTTGCATATGTTAAACCAGCCTTGAATCCCTAGGATGAAAACTACTTGATCATAATGAATGATTTTTTTTTATGTGTAGCTGTAATCTTTTTGCTAGGATTTTATTGAGAATTTTTGCATCTATATTCATTAGTGAAACTGTCTGATTCTCCTTTTTAGTTGAGTCTTTTCCTGGTTTTGGTATCAGTGTGATGTTTGCTTTGTAGAACATGTTGGGGAAGATTGCTTCCTTCTCAATTTTTTGGAATAATTCTGCAGTATGGGTATATGCTCTTCTTTGAAGGTTTGATAGAAATCTGTACCATGGCTTTTTTTCTTGGGAGATTTTTTATTGCTTCTTCAATCTCAGTTCTTGAAATCAGTCTGTTCAAGAGATCTATTTCTTCTTTATTTTTTTATCTTTTATTTTTTTGTAGAGAGAGAGTCTCACTTTATCGCCCTCGGTAGAGTGCCGTGGCATCACACAGCTCACAGCAACCTCCAACTCCTGGGCTTAGGTGATTCTCTTGACTCAGCCTCCTGAGTAGCTGGGACTACAGGCACCCGCCACAACGCCCGGCTATATTTCTTCTTGATTAAGTCTAGGGAGCAGGTGCAATTCCAGTTATTGATCCATTTCCTCCACATTATTAACTTTCTGGGC
Source organism: Perodicticus potto (assembly GCA_963574655.1). Taxonomy (NCBI): domain Eukaryota; kingdom Metazoa; phylum Chordata; class Mammalia; order Primates; family Lorisidae; genus Perodicticus; species Perodicticus potto. The sequence continues at coordinate 24,821 of CAUYRH010029092.1, read as the reverse complement.
ATAGTGTTTCTTATAGTACTCAGAGATGATCTCTTCTATCTCTTTGGCATCTATTATTATTTCCCCTCTATCATTTCTGATTGAGGTTATTACAGATTTTACTTTTCTGTTTTCTAGTTAATCTGGCCATAGGCTTATCAATTTTATTTATTTTTTTGAAAAACCAACTTTTTGTTTCATTAATTTTCTGAATGATTTTTTTGTTTTCAATTTCATTAATCTCTGATTTAATTTTGGTCTTTTCTTCTGCTGAGTTTGGGATTAGATTGTTCTTCTTTTTCCAATTCCATCACATGATTCATGAGTTTGTTGATGTGCTCTCTTTCTGTTTTTCAAATGTAGGCATCTAATGCGATAATCTTTCCTCTTAAGACTACTTTTGCTATATCCCACAGGCTTTGGTAACTTGTGTCTTCATTGTTGTTATGTTTGAAGCATTTAACAAATTTCTCTGTTTTATCTCTTCCTGAACCCAACTATCACTCAGCATAAGATTGTTTGTTTTGTTTTTAATTTTTTTTTTGTAGAGGCAGAGTCTCACTTTATCACCCTCGGTAGAGTGCTGTGGCATCACACAGCTCACAGCAACCACCAACTCCTGGGCTTGGGTGATTCTCTTGCCTCAGCCTCCCGAGTAGCTGGGACTACAGGAGCCCACCACAACGCCTGGCTATTTTTCTGTTTTGCAGTTCGACCGAGGCTGGGTTTGAACCCAGCACCTTTGGCATATGGGGCCAGCGCCCTACGCGCTGAGCCACAGGTGCCACCCTCTTTTACTTTTGGTGAGGTTTTATTTGTATCCTAGGATGTAGTCAGTTTTTGAGTACATCCCTCGGGATGATGAGAAAAATGTATATTCCTTAGCTTTGGGATAGTGTGTTCTGTATATGTCTATTAATCCCATTTGTTCTAGCGTCACACTTAAGTCCTTTGTATCTTTGTTTAGTTTCTGTTTAGAGGATCTATCCGGTTTGGTCAGAAGGGTATTAAAGTCTCTAACTATTATTGTGTTATGGGATATCATATTGCTCAGACCCACCAAGGTCTGTTTCATAAATATGAGAGCATTTATGTTGGGTGCATAAATATTTAAAATTGAAATGTCTTCTTGTTGTATTGTTCCTTGGACCAGTATAAAGTGTTCATCTTTGTCTTTTCTTAACTTTAGTTGCTTTAAATCCACTTATATTTGAAAATAAGATCACAACCCCTCCTTTCTTCTGATTTCCATTTGCTTGAAATACTGTTTTCCATCCCTTAACCTTGAGTCTTGATATGTCCTTCAAGGCTAGGTGTGTCTCCTGAAGATAGATATGAATGGCTTTTGCTTTTTTTTTTAATCCAATCAGCCAGCCTGTGCCTCTTCGGTAGTGAATTCAGTCTATTGACATTTATTGAGAGAATTGATAAGTGTGGTGGAGTTCTATTCATCTTATTTTGTGAAAGTCTCTTGTGTAATTTTATCCTTTGTGCCATTGTGGAGGCTAAGTTTTAACCTTTAGCTTCTGGGTGTTTACTTTGCTGGTGGTCCATTGTGATGGTCAGTGTTGAGAACAGGTCTAAGTATTTCCTGTCTTGTGGTGAATTTCCTCAGTGCTTGAGTATCTGTAAAAGATTTGATTTCTCCATTAATTGTGGAGCTTAGTTTTTGACCTGCCTCTGTAGGTCAGTTGACTCTTTCTCCTGGCTGCTTGCAGAATTTTTTCTTTCATCATGACTTTGGGCAGGTTCATTACAATGTGTCATGGAAAGGCTCTGTTTGAGTCGAGATGACCCGGGTTCAATATCCATCTGAAAGGAGTGTATTGGGGTCTTTAGTTAAACTTGGGAAGTTTTTATTTTTGATAGTTTCTGGTAGGGTTTCTGTTCCTTTGGGACAATCTTCTTTCCCTCAGGAATCCCTATTATTTGTATGTTTGATTGCTTCATGGAGTCTCATAGTTCTCTAAGCACCTGTTCTGCTTTCTCTCTTTTCTTTTCTGCCTCTTTAACTACCTGGCTTAACTTGAAAACTTTACGTAGCTCTAAGGTTCTTTCTTCTCCATGGTCTAACCTATTTTTGATACTTTCTACTGCCTCTTTGCATTCCCTGATTGTCTACTTCATTTGGTTAAGCTCCACCATATTCTTTCTTTTTTTTTTTTTGGCCAGGGCTGAATTTGAACCCACAACCTCTGGTATATGGGGCCAGGCCCTACTCCTTTGAGCCACAGGCACTGCCCTCCACCATATTCTTTCTATATTCTACATATCTCTCATCTGACTTTTGGTTGTGTCTTTCCATTTTCTCACCCGTTCCTTTTATTGAGTTTATCATCCACATTTTTTTTTTTTTGCAGTTTTTGGCCGGGGCTGGGGTATGAACCCACCACCTCTGGCATATGGGGTCGGCACCCTACTCCTTTGAGCCACAGGTGCTGCCCCTATCATCCACATTTTAAATTCCCTTTCTGTCAAGTCCATTAATTCTTTATAGGTAGAGTCTTCTGCAATAGCTGCCTCATGGTCCCTTGGGAGAGTTCCTCTCTTTTGGTTTTTCATGTTGCCCAAATTTTTCTGTTGGTTCCACTTCATGTGTTCTTTCTTCTTGTTTATCTCCTTGTCCTCCTTTTTCCTTCTCACTGCCTCCTTTGCTTCAAACAGAAGTTCTTGTTCTTAATGACAGTATGTTGCAATATGTTGCTGGGACACCAGGTGGTGCTGTGGGGTTTTTTTAGGAGACAGAAAGCACAGCCAACAACCTCTATGGTCCTTATTCCAAACTTAGTCACTTTCAGTGATCACCTAATTATTTCCCCAGGATTCAGACCCTGCGCGGTTGGGATCTTAAAGCTCAGATGAATCCTTCAGAGGTAGGTCTCATAGTGCACCCTGACTCCAATTCCCATGGGGTGTGGGAGTGCTTCATCCTGTCCCAAGAGTGGAATTCTGATCCCAGCAGAAGATGGCAGTGCATTAGGCCCCTGCTAAGACCTTCTTATAACCTTCCCACAGTGGCAGCCTCTGGTCACTGAAACTTCTCAGTATGGCTGCATCACCAGCCACCAAACCTATGATAAATCCACTCCAACTAGCATTCAAATTTCATTGCTGTATACTTTTCAAGTCCACCCACTCTTCCAAGTTTTCCACTCATTGCGCAGATTTCCCAACAACTGAAAATTCTGGAAAGCCTTCCTCCAATCCCAGACCTCAGCAGATAGGTGGGCAGCTGATCCCAGCTGGTTGCAATCACTTGTCTAATTCATCAGATTTCCACCACTCCAGATTATATGCTGTATCCAGCTTACCACCTCCTGGCTATACCTCCTGAGCTATTACTTCAGGTAAGTTCCCCACACCAGGTATGACTGGGTTCTCTCTTTTTCCCCAGTTATACTAGGAGAGCTCAGCTGAAAGATCCTTCTGGTCTGCCATCTTCATCTGTCCCAACACTTAATTTTAATCTGAGGATCTAATAGGACTAAATGCCATATTTATTTACTTATTTTGAGACAGAGTCTCACTCAATCATCCTGGGGTTGAGTGCTGTGGTATCATAGCTCAAAGTAACTTCAAACTCTGGGGCTCAAGTGATCTTCTTGCCTTAACCTCCCTGAATAGCCAGGACTACAAGCACCAGCCACAATGCTTAGCTATTTTTAGAGACAGGGTCTTATTCTAGCTCAAGCTAGTCTTGAACTCTTGAGCTCAAGTGATCTACCCCTCCTTGGCCTCCCAGAGTGCTAATATTACAGATGTAATCCACACCTAGTCCTTGTCAGGTTTATTTCTTTATTCAAAATGACAGGAAACTGAAGCCAGACTGAGTTATGAGATAAAGAGTTTATTGACTTAAAGGCAACTGAAACTCTAGAGGTAATGGTCTCAGGGAAAGTCTGATCCAATAGCTCAAAAGATCTCACCAACAGCAGAACTGCTGTCCTCCACAATCTACCTGATACGGTGTTGGCTTTATCCACAAGCTCCACAAGGTGGCCCCACACCTTAATTAATGATGATTTCCATTAATGGAAAAAGACTGCAGCTCCCAAATTCACATCCTCCTCCCCCACTATCCATAGAAAAGATGGCCTCTCCTTCCAGAGCTACTGTAACATGAAGAAGACTTGCCAAAACCCCCAGCAAATGTCTTCTCCTGGCTTGCCATCTCTGATTTGATTAGTGCCAGTCTCCAAACCAATCCAGATGGCTTGGGGGCATTGTGAGTGTGTCAAGTGGCTTAGCCACTCAGCCCATGAAGCCATTCAGGACCCACTCCAGCAAACTGGAGTGAGTTCAATCTCTCCCAAGCTAAGTAAACTTGAGATTCTTTTGCCAGGAGAGTATAGATAGAGGCTGGATAGCAAATTACTAATGTGGACTGTAACACATTTTTAAAAGTAGCCACCAAATTTATACAATTTGTGCTTACAGATTTGTATCTTAAGAACAAAGGCAAGGGAAATACCTGTTTGTCATGATAGTTTTCTGCTGATAGATTACAATAACCTGGCTTGGTGCCTGTGGCTCAACGGGCTAAGGCGCCAGCCACGTACACCTGAGCTGGCGGGTTCGAATCCAGCCTGGGCCCGCCAAACAACAATGATGGCTGCAACCAAAAAAAATGGCTGGGCGTTGTGGCGGGCGCCTGTAGTCCCAGCTACTTGGGAGATGGAGGCAAGATACTCGCTTGAGCCCAGGAATTGGGGGTTGCTGTGAGCTGTGATTCCAGGGTGATAGCTTGAGGCTCTGTCTCAAAAAAAAAAAAAAAAAAGATTACAATAACCAGGAAGCATTTTGCCACTTGACATTTTAGCATCTTGATTCTGACCTGGGAGGGAGAAGGGTGTGGCATTTACAAATAAGTAACTGAAGTCCAACATCAAGTGAATGGACAGTCTGATTAGTTCCCTAAACAGAGAAATGTCTGGTGCCTTCCTGGCTCCCTTCTCTCTGAGGATAACGTTGGCTCCAGCCAGAAAGCATCTGCAGTCTGTGGCTTCTGTTAATGTCTCACTTGATCCCAAACGACATTGCGCTCTGACTAGTACTAATTTATTTTTTAAGGTTTAGATGAATCACATATGCATTAAAAGGAAAACCTTCAATTTATGCTTTGAGGTTGAATAGGTTGCTAAACCTACGGTAACCAAAGACTGGAAATGGAAATGGTCAGTGGGGCCAGCCAGAGCAGCCTGCAGCCTCAGCCCTCGGCTGCCGGAGTCTTCCCTCTCTGCCCAGACAGTGACACTCTGAATGTGTACTGGGCATCCAGCCCAGATAATGTTAGGCAGTCAGGATATGGGTTTTCTGTAACATAATGGGGCTAAATGAACGGTTTCTAACTGCCCGAATTTCAATTATAGTTTTCTAGAAAAGATTTTAGTAATGGAATTGGAGGTACCCAGAAATCAGCTAGAAGAAATACATGTACTCAGATTTTCCAGTGTTCAGAATTTCCCTGAGGGAGGGGTTATTCATTTCATCAACAACTATTTATCAAAGTCCCAATATGTGTCTGGTACTGGGACACACATGACCTGATCACGTGGCATTCACAGTCTAGCACAGAGGAGAGAGATGATAATAGAACTATGCAATTGCACTTACTAAGTGCTATAAATGAAAAAAACAAGCATATTTAGACACTATTAAGGAAATCTTAGATGAATTTGGTGGATTATATGTGTACAGAAACCCCCACTATAGAACACCTTAAGTTGCTGGGTAAAATATAAAAATGTATATTCTTTCTTCAGTTTTCTTAAGGTATGATTTACATATAATACAATTTGCTGATTTTAGTTGTACACATCAGTGAATACCAACCACTGTATGGAGTCATGTAACTAACACCACACCCTTGCTGTGGCACATTTCCATCACCTCCCAAAGTTCCCTTGAGCCCCTTTGCAACCCATCCTTTGCTCCCACCTCCTGACCCCTGCCAAGCACTGATCTGCTTCCTATTACTATAGTTTTACCTTTTCTGGAATTTTATGTAGATTAAACCCCATGTAGTTTTTTGTGTCTGAATCTCTTCATGTAACATAAAGCTTTTGAGCTTTCTTCGTGTTGTTTTGTATGTCAGGACTCTGTTCCTTTCTGTTGTTGAGTGATGTTCCATTGCATGGATTACCCCAATTTATTTTATTCATTCATGAGTTGATGAACATCTGAGTTCTTTGTGGTTTTTCGCTATTATTGAAGCCAGAAAAGCGGCCTGTAAGATGGAGTCTGAGAAGCTAAGCTGAAGCAGCACAGCTGACCTTGTCGGCTCAGCCTTCCCCACATGCCTCCTGTGATTATCTAGCTGAGGTTTGTCGGTGATTGTTAAGATGTTTACCTCAGGGCTCAGCGCCTGTGGCTCAATGGGCTAAGGCGCCAGCCACGTACACCTGAGCTGGTGGATTCGAATCCAGCCCGGGCCCGCCAAACAACAATGACGGCTGCAACCAAAAAATGGCCGGGCGTTGTGGTGGCGCCTGTAGTCCCAGCTACTTGGGAGGCGGAGGCAGGAGACTCGCTTGAGCCCAGGAGTTGGAGATTGCTGTGAGCTGTGAGGCCACAGCTCTCTATCCAGGGTGACAGTTTGAGGCTCTGTCTCAAAAAAAAAAAAACAGATGTTTACCTCAGGAGACTTGCGGAAGTAATCACACATAGACAATAGGTGTCGTGGTATCAGTAAAGGTTACTTTGATCTTTGATGATACGATGTTTTCTTTAATGATTCTCTTAGATATTTTGTTGAAGTGAAAATTACTTTTCCGTTGTTTAAACATTGTAACTAATTTTACTTTTCTGTTGTTTAAACATTCTGTTTAAGCAGAATCAAGACTGCTGTGATGTTTTTATCTGATAGGAGTATCAGACAAAATTAAAATTTTCTAGATTTGTTTCCTTATATTTCTATTTATAATATATGTATTTTTATGATATATCTATTGTAAAAGTCATTAAAATAGGGCGGCACCTGTGGCTCAAGGAGTAGGACGCTGGCCCCATATACCGGAGGTGGCAGGTTCAAACCCGGCCCCAGCCAAGCACTGCTAAAAGAAAAAAGTTATTAAAATAGTAACTAAGGCAGTTTCTTTGAGAAACTATTCTCCAGAATTACTGACCTCTGACAATAAAGTTTGGTGGATCTAATCCCCATCTGTGCATCTCACTAACAGTGACAGGTGACCAGATCCTCTTTACCTAATAACATTTCGAATAATGTTAGTATAAATATTTATGTACCATTCCTTGGGTAGATATATGTTTCCATTTCTCTTATTATGGTATGCAGAATTCTAAGAATGACTTCTGCTGACTTAGGCCTTTTTGCAGTCTACCTCCCCCTGCCCCTCCCCGTGTATGGGTGACACTTGTGAGAATGACTGTGTTATCTTACATAAGGAAGAGGAGGTTATCTGAGTGGGCCTAATCCAACCCTGTGAGCCCTTCAAAAGTTGGTGAGCAAGAAAGGAAGTCAGAGAGATTTGGAGCATATAGTAGATTCAATGTGTTTTTACTGGTTTGAAGATGGAGGGGCTCCCTAAGAAGGAATGAGAGAAGCCCCAGCTGACAGCACGGAAATGGTGACTGCAATCTTGCAACTTCAAGGAATTGAATTCTGCCAACAATCTAATGAGTGTGGAAGTGGATTTCATCCTAGGGCCTCCAGAAGAGCATCAGCACAGCCACTGTGATAACATGAGCAGAAAACCCAGCCGCATCGTTCAAGACTTCTTGACCTACAGAACTCTGAGCCAACAGATGACTACAGTTTCAAGCCACTAAATTTGTGGTGATTTAGCCATAGAATACTAATAAATGTGGTATGTATATGTTTAAATACCTAAGAAACTCCTAAATTGTTTCCAGAAGTGGCTACCCCATTGGACACTCATACTAGTAATACATGAAAGTTCCAGTTGGTCCATATTTTTAACAATATTTGATATTGTCGGTCATTTTAATTGCTAGCCCCTCATGTGTGATGGCATTTCATTGTGATTTTAGTTTGCATTTAGGTAATGACAAATGGTGTTCAGCTACTTGGGAGGCTGAGGCAAGAGAATTGCTTGAGCCCAAGTGTTTGAGGTTGCTGTGAGCTATGACGTGACAGCACTCTACTGAGGGTGACATAGTGAGACTGTCTCAAAAAAAAAAAAAAGACAAATGATGTTAAGCATCTGTCTTAGTCCATTTACATTGCTATAAAGGAAATACCTGAGGCTGGGTAACTTATAAAGGCAAGGCATTTATTTGGCTCATGGATCTGCAGGCTGTATAAGAAGCTTGGTGCCAGCATCTGCTCCTGGGAAGGGACTCGTGAAGCCTCCACTCCAGGTAGAAGGTGAAGGGAAACCGTGTCACATGGGGTTGGGGAGGAGGCATCAGGCTCTTTTCAACAGAATGGCACACACCATACATGAGGGATCTGCCTTCAAGACCCAAACACCTCCCACCAGGCCCTACATCCAATATTGGGGATCAAATTTAAACATGAGATTAGGAAGGGAAAACTATGCAAACTATATCACCATTGTTTCATGTGCTAATTTTCTATTCATATATCTTTTTTTTTTTTTTGTAGAGACAGAGTCTCACTTTATCGCCCTCGGTAGAGTGCCATGGCGTCACACAGCTCACAGCAACCTCCAACTCCTGGGCTTAGGCGATTCTCTTGCCTCAGCCTCCCGAGCAGCTAGGACTGCAGGTGCCCGCCACAACACCCGGCTATTTTTCTGTTTTGCAGTTCGGCTGAGGCCAGGTTTGAACCCGCCACCTTCAGTATATGATGAGCCACAGGCGCCGCCCTATCTTCTTTTTTTTTTGAGACAGCATCTCACTTTGTCACACTCAGTAGAGTGCTGTGGTGTCACAGCTCACAGCAACCTGAAACTCTTGGGCTTAAGCGATTCTCTTGCTTCAGCTTCCCAAGTAGCTGGGACTATAAGTGCCCACCACAACGTCCAGCTATTTTGTTGTTGTTGCTGTTGCCATAGTTGTAGCTGGCCCAGACCAGGTTCAAACCCACCAGCCTCAGTGTATGTGGCCGGCACCCTCCCCACTGAGCTACAGGCGCTGCTCATATATCTTCTTTAGTGAAATGTCTGTCCAAATCTTTAACCCTCCTTTTTAATTGGATCATTTGTCTTATTCCTTCCAAACACTGCTGGACTAGTGGTAAAGTTAAAGAAGGCAGAACTTTAAAAAAGCTGGATCGCACAGCAGGGAAATAGGGTAGAGCAAACCTTTGCTGAGGTGGAGAGGGGATGTTTGCCAATTTTCTTGGTGACTTAGAGTCTGAAATTGAATGAACCACATCGAGGGGACAGGAGAGAAAAGGCCTGGGCTGGAGCAGGGCTGGAGGCCAGGTAAGAGATGCCCCATATGAAGCCAGCACACCAAAAGTTACATACCTCAGGCTTGGCTCCGGAACAAGTATGGAGACACACTCCCCTAAGCATTCCCAGTCTTAGGCTCCACTCAAAAGTCTGTCAGCTCAGCTGTCAGCATGAAATTTATACCTCCTACATGGACTTGAAAACTTTAAACATAAAATTTATTTATTTATTTATTTATTTATTTTTGTAGAGACAGAGTCTCACTTTATCGCCCTCGGTAGAGCACCGTGGTGTCACAGCTCACAGCAACCTCCAACTCCTCAGCTGAGGCAATTCTCTTGCCTCAGCCTCCCGAGCAGCTGGGACTATAGGCGCCGGCCACAACGCCCGGCTAGTTTTCTGTTTTTGCAGTTCGGCCGAGGTCGGGTCTGAACCCGCCACCTTCGGTATATGGGGTTGGCGCCCTACTCGATGAGCCACAGGTGCTGCCCTAAAATTTATTTTTTTAACTTATTTTTTAATTTTATGTATTTATGCTTTTTGAGACAGAGTCTCACTCTTTGTCAAACTGGGTAGTGCTATGGAGTCATAGCTCACAGCAACCTCAAACTCTTGAGCTTGAGAAATCCTCTTGCCTCAGCCTCCCAAGTAGCTGAGGCTATAGGCTTGTGCAAGAACGCCCAGCTCATTTTTCTATTTTTAGTAGAGATGGTGTCTCCCTCTTGCTCAAGCTTGTCTAGAACTCATGAACTCGGGTGATCTACCCACCTTGGCCTCCCAGAGTGCTAGGATTATAAGTGTGAGCCACCAAGTCCAGCCCGTAACATTTATTTTTAAGTATCAGAAGTGCTCCTCAATTCACCTACCTGGGCAGGGCACTTTAACACAAAGCATTTCTGCAAATAAAGTTCCAAGGTATATGAACTCACAACAAATAAAAATCACTAAATAAGAAGGGAAATAAGACATCGTGAGTGAGAGTCACCTGAGATAATAAACTGCTGTGTTAAAACTGCCATGACTGGCTCAGTGCCTGTGGCTCAAGCGGCGAAAGCACCAGCCACATACACCTGAGTTGGCAGGTTCGAATCCAGCCCAGACCCGCTAAAGGACAATGACGGCTGCAACCAAAAAATAGCAGGGCATTGTGGCGGGCGCCTCTAGTCCCAGCCACTTGAGAGGCAGAGGCAGGAGACTCGCTTGAGCACAGGAGTTGGAGGTTGCTGTGAGCTGTGATGCCAGAGCACTCTACCCAGGGGGACAGCTAGAGGCTCTGTCTTAAAAGAAAAAACAAACAAAAAAACTGCCATGACTATGAATACTGGAATCATTAGGTACAGAATATTAAATGTATGTTTAATAGTTCATTTTTAAAATATAAGATAATGTCACTTGAGCCCAAGAGTTTGAGGTTGCTGTGAGCCATGACACTAGAGCACTCTACCCAGGGTCACAGAGTGAGACTCTGTCTCAAAAAGAATAATAAAATAAATAACTAATAAGACAATGTAGTAAAAGCATAACAGGAAGCAAAACATTTAAAGTTGGAAGATTATCTAGAAAAAAGTAAAAATTAGATGAGATTTGATTCCTCAATAGTAACAGTGAAGACAGAAGTCAACAGAATGGTTTTTTGTTTTTTTTGTAGAGACAGAGTCTCACTTTGTCACCCTTGGTAGAGTGCCGTGGTGTCACACAGCTCACAGCAACCTCCAACTCCTGGGCTTAGGCGATTCTCCTGCCTCGGCCTCCCAAGTAGCTGAGACTACAGGCGCCCACCACAACGCCCGGCTATTTTTGGTTGCAGTTTGGTGGGGCTGGGTTTGAACCCGCCACCCTCGGTAGGCCAGCGCCCTACTAACTGAGCCACAGGCGCCACCCCAGAATGGTATTTTTTAAGTACTGATTGAGGATAACCATACACCCAAAATTATGTCAAGTGAAACTATATTTCAAGAAAAAAACCAAAATACGGCAAAATAAAACCAAAACTGAGCAATATCAATAACAAACAACTGTCACTATGAATCTTCTTAAGGATGTACTGTGAGGAAAAGGAAAATGATTGCAGAGGGGTGATCTGAGAAGCAAAAAGGAATGATGAGAAATGCACGTAAAACTGTGAACAAATATAAGCAATATTGCAGATGTGAAATAATAAAGTAAGGTTCAAAAATGCACAAGGTAGCATTAAAATCCTGGGAAAAAATAGCATAAGAATTGAGATTAACATATTTGGAATAATGAACACATGCTTCTATGTGCCAGGCCCTGTGCTGAGTATTTTTCTCAAATTATCTCAGTAAATCCTTCCAACCACCCACTGAGTCAGGCGCTAGTATTACCTCCATTTTTCAAATGAGAGCAACTTATACCCCAGAAGTGGCAACTAGGACTGAAAGCAGATCTGCCTCTGAACCTGCAAATCTTAACCACTCTACCAAACTGTTCTCACTGGCAATATTTGTCACAAAAAATATGGGCAAGTGGGCTCAGCGCCTGTGACTCAACAGGCTAAGGCGCCAGCCACGTACACCTGAGCTGGCGGGTTCGAATCCAGCCCAGGCCCGCCAAACAACAATGACAGCTGCAACCAAAAAATGGCCAGGCATTGTGGCGGGCGCCCGTAGTCCCAGCTACTTGGGAGGCGGAGGCAGGAGACTCGCTTGAGCCCAGGAATTGGAGGTTGCTGTGAGCTATGAGGCCACAACACTCAATCCAGGGTGACAACTTGAGGCTCTGTAACAAAAAAAAAAAAAAAAAAAAAAAAATATGGGCAAGTGGAAAGAAGATATAGGCAAATGTAAAAGCAAAACTTCCTCCATATTGTTATTGTCCTACTTATAAGTACACATACATATAATTTTGAAGAAGATCAGGATCGTAACTATTTACTGTTTCAAATCTCACGTGATATTACTGGTTAATATGATATTCTGGATAAAATCATCTTGCTCTTAATTATTCCTTGAAAGGAGTTTTTTTTTTTTTCTTAGAGACAGGGTCTCCCTTTGTTGCTCAGGCTGGAGTACAACGGCCTGATCATAACTCACAATGGACTCAAATGTCTGGGTTCAAGTGATCCTCCTGCCTCAGCCTTCTCAGCAGCTGAAACTACAGGTTTGGTTTTTTTTTTAAGAGAGTCTTGCTATGTTGCCCAGATTGGTCTCCAATTCCTGGCTTTAGGTGATCCTCCTGCCTCAGCCTCCTCAGGAGCACAGACTAGGTGTGTGAGTCACTGCACCTGGCTACAAATCTTTTTTTTTTTCTTTTTTTGCAGTTTTTGGCCAGGGCTGGATTTGAACCCACCACCTCTGGCATATGGGGCAGGCACCTTGCTCCTTTGAGCCACAGGCGCCACCCTACAAATCATTTTTTAATGATTGCATGGCTTGGTATTTTTTTTAGCCCCTTTATCCCTATTCTTTTGCCTCCTACAATGTTCACTGTTAGTTTTTATTAGAAATGAAGATGAGGGTGGTGCCTGTGGCTCAATGTGTAGGGTGCTGGCCCCATATGTCGGAGGTGGCAGGTTCAAACCCAGCCTTGGCTGAACTGCAAAAAACAAAAAAATAGCTGGGCGTTGTGGCGGGCACCTGTAGTCCCAGCTACTCGGGAGGCTGAGGCAAAAGAATCACTTAAGCCCAGGAGTTGGAGGTTGCTGTGAGCTGTGTGACACCACGGCACTCTACGGAGGGCAATAAAGTGAGACTCTGTCTTTACAAAAAAAAAAAGAAGAAGAAGAAAAGAAATGAAGATGATCTGCTTAATATTTTTCATTTTCTCAAACTTAAAATATATTAGATGTCTATTCTACTGTTAGGTATACCTAGCTTTGGTCTGAAGAGCTCCATTGGCACATAAACATCTGTTATCACATGTTTACAAAATTATGTGCTTCAAAGTAGATTCAGGATACAAAATACGAATTTTCAAAACATAAATTAGATGGTTCTTTTTTTTCTTTTTTTCTTTTTCTGAGACAGAGTCTCACATGGCGCCCTCCGTAGAGTGCTATGGCATCACAGGTCACAGCAAACTCAAACTCTTGGGCTTAAGCGATCTCTTGCCTCAGTCTCCCAAGTAGCTGGAGAACAGGTGCCAGCCACAACGCCCGGCTATTTTGTTGTTGTAGTTGTCATTGTTGTTTTTAGCAGGCCTGGCCAGGTTCGAACCTTCCAGCACTGGTGGATGTGGCCGGCATCCTAACCGCTGAGCACGGGTGCTGAGCATAGATAGTTCTTCTCAACAAAAAGGTATTTTGCTTCATGTAAAAATTTTCCTGTATGTTTTATTTTATATAAACCTTCCCTAGAATGTGGAAATATCAGTTGGTTTGTGAAAATTGGGTGCATAGGAAACTTGTCAAAAATGCATTTATGATTTTTTGTTTTTAATGATTTTTAAAAGATGCATTTTTATGTACATATTTCAGTCTCAACTCACAGATTGAGCAATATCATCATATTACTATAATGTATATAGTAAAATTTCATTAATTCAAACCTGCCACTGATTTTTATTTCTTTCTTTTTTTTTTTTTCTGTTTTTTTTGACACAGACTCTCACTGTGTTGCCCTCAGTAGAGGGCTATGGTGTCACAGCTCACAGCAACCTCAAATTCTTGGGCTTAACCGATTCTCTTGCTATAGAGTCCCAAGTAGCTGGGACTATAGGTGCTGGCCACAATGCCCGGCTGTTTTTTGGTTGCAGTTGTCACCGTTGTTTAGCAGGCCCGGGGCTGGCCTCGAACCTGCCAGCCTCGGTGTATGTGGCAGGCGCCCTACTCACTAAGTTTATGGGCGCCGAGCCCCTACCTCTGATTTTTAAGTTAATAGCTCAGACATGTAACATACAATTTACCATAAGGCGAAACCAGTATGGTGCATGTGTGTTTCTTATGCAATCTTGTTATGCCTCACATTTCATTTTACCTTTTAGTACCTATTTGGGGTTTGATGAGCATAAAATGTCTGTACCCCAAAATAACAAGATAGCTTGTCTTCAAATTGTTAACACAATGTATAGAGTCATTCATGCTTCCCCTTTTCTCCACCCAAACCATTGCCTGAAAAAAAATGAGCTAAATTTTGTAACCATTATAGCCTGATGATACAAGGTGTCCGTGCAATACATAATCTACAGTTTGAGATTCCACGAAATCTCTCCTGTTTTACACATTTTCAGGGGCTTCTCCTCACTCCTACCTAGAGCCAGCTAGTGCTCAGTTGGTGCAAAATATTTCAAAATAACATCTTAAGCACAAGAGAGAAAAGAAAATATGCTGATGAGAATAACGGAATTCAGTCTAAAGCCAAGTATAAAGTCTCTTGGCGCGGAAGCGTTAGCTGTGCGGTCCCTCTGCACCCAGGCTCGCCACGTTCCACCTCCATTCCCCCAAATCACTGTCTTCTGGCTCCTGCCCAACCGCTCGCGTGAATCTCTCTGCATGTGTGATTTAAAACGGGCATTCATGGCCGGGCGTTGTGGCCTGTAGTCCCAACTACAGGGAGGCTGAGGCAAGAGAATCGCCTAAGCCCAGGAGTTGGAGGTTGCTGTGAGCTGTGTGACGCCACTGCACTCTACCGAGGGCGATAAAGTGAGGCTCTGTCTCTACAAAAAGAGAAAATAAATAAAAAAAATAAAACAGGCATTCTCTGAGATTTTTCTCGAACGTCAGCGCTAAGTCGCAGTTGTCAAGGTGACAGCGTGTCTGGAGGGAGAACCCGCTCTCCGGAGTTTCCCCGGAAACCACTCCCGGCAGAGGCAGGTGCAGCTTGCGGGCGGCGGCGCCGGGAGGACCTTCGGGGCGCGGGCCCTGGAGCGTCTCTGGGTGTGGCCACCCGGCTTCCCTGCGCACGGACTATGTATAGACCTACCTGTTACAAAATTCTACTTTCGTCGGAATATTTTGCTTTGGTATCTCACTTGCAAAACAGCTGCTAATACCTTCCGGCGCTCTCAAGGAGCTGCAGGGCTTTGGAAATGATCCAGATCCGCGAGGCAATGCAGAGGAGCCCCACAGACAGTAAGACTCTGTTGGCCAGAAACCCGGGACAGACGCGAGCGTTGGTGTGTGCGACTAAAACGTGAGGGCAACCGTTGGATCGGCTTGTTGCGCTCTGCGCGATGCTCGGAGAGCACGTAGAAAGAAATAGGGCTGCGGGCCGTGCCTAAGTTCCTCGCAGGCGGGATGCAGGTTAGGTTAACTGCAAAGGCTGCTGCCTCTCGTCGTCGCCGCTGTGTCCTACTTCCCCCACCCCCAAATGCTGCTGGGGAAAGGGTCAGATTTATGCTAGAGCGAATAGGAAAGAACGGAGGTTTCTGCAGAATTCCTAGGTCGAGCCGGCATGGGAACCTTCCCCTGGTCGGCCCCTGCACTCATTCCAGATGCAGCATCGCTGGGGCCGGGGCAGGGGCCGGGTGACGGCGCTTGAGCGTGCAGATTTGGTCTCCCGCGTGTCATCTTTGTGTCTCTCTATGGGGGAGGGGCGGCTGTCTGACACAGTTATTAAACCTGGCAGCTGCGGTGGCGGCACTGAGGATCATTTTGAGTGAGCACGCAGAAAATGAGGGGCTTTCAGCCGGCCGCCCGCTGGTCATCTCTCGCTGCCTGAAAGGCGGCTCTCAGAGCGCCTTCTGGTCCTTCTATTTCAGTGGTGGGAAGAGTGCGCGCACTTCGGCAAACAATCGGAAACGTGAGTTATCCGTGACCTCCACGTTGTTTACGGGCAACTCGGCTCCTGAGGCTTCTAGCCCCGAGGTCGGGACGCAAAGGCAGCGAAAAGAGGGGCCGGCGCGCTCACGTCGCCAGGCTGGTCTGGAGGTGGGGCGCCGGCGGGCCGGGGTGGCGACAGCCTGCGGGCTGGAGGTCGGGTCTGCGCGCAGGTTCCCTGCGTGCGTCGTGGGAGCGGGCACAGTGCTTTGGAGACGACACACAAGGAAGAGAACCTTGAGTCTAAGCAGCCGGTGTAGGCAACCCTGTGCGGCCCCTAATCCCTGGGGTCCTTTTTGAGAAAGAGAAGCTGCATTTTGGTTGGCTCGAAACAATGAGATAAGCCAGTGTTCTCCCGCCAGTGGGGACCTTTGTGCGCGGCGCAGTGACTGCACCACTGGTTTTGCAGGGCCGGGCGTGGCGTGGCCGGGAGGAGCGGGCGCTGCAGGTCGGGGTTCCTTGCCTGGATCTCAGCGCCTCCGGGGTCTCTGGGCCCCACGGGTCTCAGGCCCTGGCTGTGCCCAGAGCTCGGTCCTCTTCTCCTCGCACACAGAGTTCCTTTACCGGGCAGGCATTTTTTGGAGACCAGACAGGAAGTGAAAAGACCTTAATTCCCTTCTTTCTCCCCACAGTGTAAGTGGGAAGGGATGTGGTTTTTTCTTTACTGTGTATGGACTGCTAGAAGGAATCTTGAAGTTGAACTTTGCTTTTGTACTTAATTCTGGAAAGTATTTCCAACCGTACGGAGCTGGCCTCATGCAAAGGTCTCTCTGTAGTTTCACCATTTCATAAAGACCTTTGGCTTTTCTCTAGGGATTCTGAGGCGCTTGTAATAGTCAGGTGGTTCCGGAACGTCTTGCTCTGCGTTTCTTGTGCGTTTTCGAGTAGATACGGCTGAGGCCCAAATGTGTGATACAGAGAGGCAGGCTCGGCGTTCGTCTAATCTGAAGTCCAACCCCTGCAGTGTCTGAGGCTGGATTTCTTGTGCTGTGTGGTCTCCAGCGTCGGAGCTCATGGCCACGGAAAACCTCCCTTTCTGCAGAGCCGGAACTCCTCCGGATTGTGAGCAATGAACTACGAACAAGCTGCTTAACCTTTCCAGGTCTCGGTTTCCTCATACATAAAACAGCATGACAAAGTAATACCTGTCCATGAAAGTCATGTCTATCTTTCAGCCTAAGAGACAGGCTAAAAGTTGTGCCCCTCTTTCAATTTACTCTCTCATTAACCAAACAGGCTTTCTGTTAACCTGACGTTTGATGATTGACTTAACGACAGTAACAGGAAAGAAAGGAAAAGCAAACAAAGTGGAAAAATTAAAACGTTAACAACCCTAGGAAAAGTAATAATGTAGCTTAGAAATTGCCTAAGAAAAGACTGACCAATTGATTATAAATTAGTTAATTTATTGGTAAAGAACTAAAACTATTAAGTACATAACACATGGTACCTTCATTTTATAAATTAAGTAATGGCCCTGGGGAAAGGTTGATGTTCCTCAGCCTTGAAAATAAGGCTTGGTGTTTGGTGCTTTAATTTGTCCCAAATCTTAGCTTTCCATCCTGGAGTGTAATTTCTCAGATTTTTGCAAATGAGTCCCTTGTTAATAAAAACTAGATTATGGGGCGGCGCCTGTGGCTCAGCGAGTAAGGTGCTGGCCCCATATACTGAAGGTGGCGGGTTCAAACCCGGCCTCGGCCGAACTGCAAAAAAAAAAAAAAAAGAAATATATAATTAAAAAAAAAAAAAACTAGATTATGATTAAGCAAAAATGTTGGGAAATGTATGTGATTCTGAGATATCAAATATGACATTGTAGAATCAGAAAGAAATACTTCTACTGAATTCTACTCTGTGAATAATAATTAGGGTATTGTTCCTAATGTTGTCCACTATACTTTTAAGAAAATGTGGAGAAATTGGAGAGGGGTTGTTCCGAATGAGGAAACCAAAATAATGAAGCAGAAAGAGAAGGAACAAAAAGAACTGGGGCTGCTGTAGAAAGAGAAGGTGAAAGGGCGACTTAGTTACTGTCAGATGCCTCAACTGCTGAGGAGGATGGAGGAAGAGAAAACCAGATTTTGAATGGATATAATGAAGAACTTTTAAAATGGTAAAAATGTTAAATGAGCCACCAAAGAACTTAAAGAAGATAATAATTTGTCATCTGCCTTTCATGGCCTTAGCCTAGCCATCCTTAGCCCTGGATGTATGCTAGAATCCCCCTGGGGACTTAAAAGGCATCTGAGCCTGGTTCCTCCCCAGGCCCAAATTCTGACTTAGCTGATGTTACCCCAAGTCTGAATATTTTATCAAAACATTGCAGGCAAAATGCTAGGTAGAAAAACAGTGGTCTATGCCTAGACCAGTGTCTATAGCAATCTATCCACCAAAGCTTTAGGGGAGCTGGGGCCTGCTAGGGATTCACTAGGAGGGGCTGTGGTCACACTCAGTGTCAGCCAGCTTTGCAGATCTTCCCATTGATAAGGAAATCTGGAAATCTAGTTTTTTATTTATGCTTATTAAATCTCCAAATTTTTAAAGGTTGGCAGCTAATAAAGAGTAAAACATTGGGCAGTGCCTGTGGTTCAGTGAGTAGGGCCCTGGCCCCATACACCAAGGGTGGCGGGTTTGAACCCGGACTCTGCCAAACTCCAACAAAAATATAGCTTGGCATTGTGGCGGGTGCCTGTAGTCCCAGCTACCCCAGAGACTGAGGCGAAAGAATCGCCTAAGCCCAAGAGCTGGAGGTTGCTGTGACCTGTAACACCACAGCACTTTACCACCGAGGGTGACAAAGTGAGCCTGTCTCTTAAAAAAAAAAAAAAAAAAGAGCAAAACATTTAAAAGTGTATTGTGAGGCCTGGCACAATGGCTCATGCCTGTAATCCTAGCACTCTGAAGGCAAGGTGGGTAGTTTGCTTGAGCTCAGGAGTTTGAGACTACCATGAGGAAGAATGATACCCCATCTCTACAAAAAATAGAAAACTTAGCCAGGCTTTGTGGCAGGAGCCTGTAGTCTCAGCTACTCAAGAGGCTGAGGCAAAAGGATCTCTTGAGCCCAGGAGTTTGCGATTGCTGTTAGCTATGAAGACAGCTAGTGTGAGACTGTGCCTTAAATAAATAAATAAATAATAAAAGTGTATTGTGTTTGTCCAACAAAACATTTCTATTGATTCTGGTCCATAGGCCAGACTGGGAGGCCTCAGCCAGACTTTTGCCTTTTGTGGGGAGAAGGACCCTGGGCCTCTTCTGGCTTCAGTTCTATAATGCAGTTTTATGCTTTCTTTTTTAACATGAAGAAACATTTCTTAGCCTCATTCTTTTCTTTCTTTCTTTTTTTTTTTTTTTTTTTTTCAGTTTTGCCCAGGGCTGGGTTTGAACCCGCCACCTCCGGCATATGGGGCTGGTGCCCTACTCACTGAGCCACAGGCGCAGCCCAAGCCTCATTCTTTTCTAAAGGCCCATGTTTTCCTGGCTGAGTATCTATCCTCTGGATTATATGAATGAAGGAACATTCTCTAGTTCCCTAATCTTCCCCTGGGTGTAAATTAAGGAGGTCAGTTCCTGGAGAGAGCAAGAGTGAACCACACCTGCCCCTCCCCCACATCTCCCATTCAGAGCGCCCTGCTCCCTCTGCTGGTGGTGGAGATGGGGTGAAGGGGGATTGGAAGGCCTAGGAAGCTTCCTCCAGGTGTCTCCTCCCTCAGGTCGGGTGGGGAGGATCATGGACTGTCCATGCATACAAGCTGCACTGATATCGAGGTGTAATCTTTAAAAATGAGATGTCAGAACTGAAATTTCCAGTTCACACATCTCTCCCTGCTCTAGGCCACACAAGCAATGGATAATCGTATGTCTCCTTTACCAAAGAGGGAGCATTCAACACCGCTCTTCACAAACAAGAACATCTTTGCTAATGGTAGGAAAAGTCCAGGAGACCCAGCAATGTGGCTTGGCCTGGCTCTCCCTTCTGGGTCAGGGCTGTCGTGTTTCATGTGACTCTTGAGAGCAGGTGGTGAAGGAACCAGAAGGCAGGACACCTAGCTCTCTCTACCCACCATACTCCACCCTGGCACTAGTTAGTTAGTGCTAAGACCAAGGTGGTCCCTCCCTCCCTCCTCAGTGAGACGGCACTGAAATCCTTCCAGGGTGGCACGGAGACCTGTGTGTGTGGTTGCAGGGCTTCAACCCAGAGGAGGTGACCGCTTACCTGAGCACTGATGTGCAGAAGCCAGCTGTGTTCAAAACAGCATTGTTAGCAAGGTTGTGCTATATGTAAATGAAAACAGCATTCTCTAGCAGTGCCCATTTTCACTCCTGTAGGCTAAGCGGGCAAAACCAGAGCATCAATGAACAGGTTTCCGTCCATAGGCCACAGAAGACCTCCCACGGCCATGGCCATGCTGTTTCCAGTGCTTCTGCCAGCCTCTCTGTTAGCCAAAGTCAAAAGGCAAAGCTTGTGATCCAGAGATTTCACTATCAATGAGAAAGAAAGGACGGTTTTGAAATTAGAATGGGTAAACCACCCAAAGAGAAAGAAAGGAAAAAATATCCAGGTGTTCTGATTGCCAAAATACAGAAATGCGGAGGAGCAAAAGCTTCATCAGCCCTAATATTGAGCTGCCAAGGCCTTAGTCTGGAGCCAGGAACTGTGGCGGAGTCTTTGTTCTCTCTTAAGTGTCTGCATGAAAAGAAGTGATTCCACACTGTCAGCCTCTGCCCCAACTGGGACCAGCTTCCAAGGCCAAGGGCATAGCAAGGTGCTATAAGGTGCCTTTGACAGTGGGTCAGTGGGTAAGTGCCTCGCTTCAAACCACCAGGCAACCTTGGGGCTGTGGTCCAGGGAGGTGCTGTCTGCTGGGTTCTGCCTCCTACACGTTCCTTCTAGTCAGGGGACCAACCTGCAGCGGGTACTTTCTTGATGTCTGTCTTTCTGCCACATCATCTGCTTTGCACCAGCATGGAAAACATCAAGCTCTGCCCGTTTCTGCCTTGATAATGACAGGTTCACTATGGAGAATCCTGGTCAAGGGGCTTATCTACCAGGTTTACAAAATCAGCTTGTATTTTTCCTTAAGGCAGTTTATCCAGTTCTCTGTCTATTCTAGAGACTTCCTATTGAGTCTTCTTTTTTTTTTTTTTGAGACAGAGCCTCAAGCTGTCACCCTGGATAGAGTGCTGTGGCATCACACATCACAGCAACCTCCAATTCCTGGGCTCAAGCGAGTCTCCTGCCTACTCCTTCCAAGTAGCTGGGACTGCAGGTGTCCACCACAACGCCCGGCTATTTTTTGGTTGCAGCCGTCATTGTTGTTTGGCGGGCCCGGGCTGGATTGGAACCCACTAGCTCGGGTGTACGTGGCTGGCGCCTTAGCCCGTTGAGCCACAGGCGCCGAGCCTGAGTCTTCGTTTTTCACAAATTCACTACTTACCTGAAGATCTACTTGAGTATGTCCAGGGACAGAAAGAGAAGATAATACTCCAATCCATTCTTTTTAACTTCTTTATAGACATAGTAGAAAAATCAATTAAGGGGAAATTTCACACTATTGGCTAAAATCCAACAATTCAATTAATCTCTATCCTGAATGATCAAAGATTCTTGTTATAGTAAATTAATCAGAATATTAGTAAAGCTCAATTATATAATGATATGAACTATAATTGGGGGTTTGTTTGTTTGTTTGTTTGTTTGTTTGTTTTTAGACAGGATCTCTGTTGCCCTAGGTTGAGCTGTGCTGTGGCATCATAGTTCACAGTAACCTCAAACTCCTGGGCTCAAGTGATCCTCTTGCCTTAGCCTCTTGAGCAGCTAGGACTACAGGCATGCCCCCTCACAACACCCTGCTACTTTTTCTATTTTTAATAGACATGGCGTCTCACTCTTGCACAGACTGGTCTCCAACTCCTGAGCTCAAGGGATCCAACTACCTCAGCCTCCCAGAGTCCTAGGATTATAGGGGTGAGCCATCGTGCCCAGCCTATAACTGGTTTAAAAAAAAAAAAAAAGTTGTTCCACTGGAAATTTTTTGTTACTTTATTCATTTGTTTATTTATTTATTGTTTTATTTTATTTATTTTGAGACACAGTTTCACTCTGTCACCCTATAGAGTGCCATAGCATCAGAGCTCACAGCAATCTCAAGCTCCTGGGCTTAAATGAACCTCTTGCCTCAGCCTCCCGAGTAGCTGGGACTACAAGCACTGGCCATGACTATTGGCTAGTTTTTCTATTTCTAGTAGAGATAGGGCCTTGATCTTCCTCAGGCTAGTCTCGAACTGAGCTCAAGCAGTCCGCCCATCCTGGCATCCCAGAATGCTAAGATTACAGGCGTGAGCCACCACAACTGGCCTTTATGTGACTTTAAAGTAGGTTATTTGTCTTGGTGCCTGTAGCTCAAGCGGCTAAAGCACCAGCCACATACACCAGAGCTGGGAGGTTTGAATCCAGCCCAGGCCTGCCAAACAACTATGACAACTACAACCAAAAAAAAAAAAAAAAAAATAGCCAGGTGTTGTGGTGGGTGCCTGTAGTCCCAGCTACTTGGGAGGCTGAGGCAAGAGAATCGCTCAAGCCCAAGAGTTTGAGGTTGCTGTGAGCTGTGATGCTACGGCACTCTACCCAGGGTGACAGCTTGAGGCTCTGTCTCAAAAAAATAATAAATAAATACAAAATAAAGTAGGTCATTCTCCGTGTTGTATAGTGGCAAACCAAAAAGTAAATTATCTTCCTAATATATAGTTATATGTAATGGGCAACAAAAATGCAGAAAGTCTTTAAAAATTACTCTGTTTTTCCTACCGAGTATTTTTTAAAAATGAAGCATTTGATAATTAGACCAGCTAAGCAAATCTGGCCAAGTGACACAGATAGCCCATTCCACACCACGTCTAGAGAGGGGGAGGTGGATATTCTCAGACACAGTCAGGTTACAGAGTTGCGGCTCCAGGACGTTGAGATATGATATAGAACTGGAAAGGTAAGCAGAGAAGGTGGAGGCACTTTAACCTCTAAAGACAGACAGCTTGATTGGTGACTCAGAAGTCTAAATGAGCATGGATTTGTCAACTTGCTTTTGATAGTTAATGGGGAAAAAGAAGATAGGCCTTCTTTCCAGAGAGAGATGATTGAGGTTTTGTATCCCAAAACTATGTAACTTTGAGCTATTTGCTTAAGACACAGAGTCTTCATTTCCTCATTTGCAAATGGGAACAGCTATTGCAAGTTGTTCTAAGGATTAAAGAGAATTAATATAAGGAGTCTAGCATGGTTCACTACATACAGATGACTAATCTGTGATAAGCGTTGTTGTCAGGACAAAGAGTTAAAATGGAACTCTCTTGGGGCAGCACCTGTGGCTCAAAGGAGTAGGGTGCCGGCCCCATGTACCAGAGATAGTGGGTTCAAACCCAGCCCTGGCCAAAAACTGCAAAAAAAAAAAAAAAAAGAACTCTTTCTTATTTCAATCTCAGACTTTGACAGTATGGAGCCACTATAGAATCATAAAATCTTCAGGAAGTAAAAGGTTTCTTGCAACACTTAGATAAAAAGCTCACTAGAAAGGGGGAAGGAGTTGGGTAAATTACCACCAAATGTACATTACAAAGGTGTATTGCTCCCTGCCTGAGTGAATGATACAACAATAACCTAGACGTTAACCTTGCAAAAACAAACTATGTCACCTAATAGTGTGTACCCCCATATTAATCTGTAATTTGTTTAAAAAGCTCACTGAATGGCAGTGCCTGTGGCTCAAAGGAGTGGGGCGCCGGGCCCATATGCTGCAGGTGGCGGGTTCAAACCCAGCCCCAGCCAAAAACTTCAAAAAAAAAAACCAAAACATAAAAAGCTCACTGACGTTTTACAAATTCTTATAAGACCCTTTGAATCTCTTCTTGATTTTTTTTTCTTCTTTCTTGTGTTTGTAATCCAAACTTTAATACTTGAAAAAGTTCATCAGAATTTAAATACAGGGCGGCACCTGTGGCTCAATGAGTAGGGTGCTGGCCCCATATACCAAACGGGTTCGAACCCGGCCTCTGCCGAATTGCAAAACGGAAAAATAGCCGGGCGTTGTGGCGGGCGCCTGTAGTCCCAGCTACTCGGGAGGCTGAGGCAAGAGAATCGCCTAAGCCCAGGAGTTGGAGGTTGCTGTGAGCTGTGTGACGCCACGGCACTCTACCAAGAGCGATAAAGTAAGACTCTGTCTCTACTAAAAAAAAAAAAAAAAGAATTTAAATGCACATGTGTAAATGTGTGAGAAGACTATCTCCCCAGATGATTTCTCAGTAAATTGGGTGATCTGTAGTGAGCATCACATTGATCCCCAACCTCTCTGAAGAACCAACAGTAGCGGTCCTTTTCCGGTCGTCCAAGATGTTGAAGCGAGGACGTGGTGGGTCCTCCGGTGCGAAATTCCGGATTTCCCTGGGTCTTCCGGTAGGAGCCGTGATCAACTGTGCTGACAACACAGGAGCCAAAAATCTGTATATCATCTCTATGAAGGGGATCAAGGGACGACTCAACAGACTTCCAGCTGCTGGTGTAGGTGACATGGTGATGGCCACAGTTAAGAAAGGCAAACCAGAGCTCAGAAAGAAGGTTCATCCAGCAGTGGTAATACCACAGCGGAAGTCATACCGGAGAAAAGATGGTGTGTTTCTTTATTTTGAAGATAATGCAGGGGTCATAGTAAACAATAAAGGCGAAATGAAAGGTTCTGCCATTACAGGACCAGTTGCAAAGGAGTGTGCAGACTTGTGGCCAAGGATTGCCTCCAATG
>CAUYRH010029091.1:0-20495 GCA_963574655.1 Perodicticus potto | reverse complement strand
TATCACCCTGGATAGAGTGCTGTGACATCACAGCTCACAGCAACCTCCAATTCCTGGGCTCAAGCGATTCTCCTGCCTCAGCCTCCCAAGTAGCTGGGACTACAGGCGCCCACCACAACGCCCGGCCATTTTTTGGTTGCAGCTGTCATTGTTGTTTGGCGGGCCCAGGCTGGATCGAACCCACCAGCCCAGGTGTATGTCGCTGGCGCCTTAGCCTGTTGAGCCACAGGTGCCGAGCCTTTCTTTTTTTTTTCTTTTTTTTTTTTTTTTGAGACAGAGTCTCACTCTGCTGCTTAGGCTAGAATGCCATGGCGTCTACCTAACTCCTAACTCATAGCAACTTCAAACTCCTAGGTTCAAGTGATCCTCCAGCCTCAGCCTCCTGAATAACTGGGACTACAGGAACCTACCACAATGTGTGACTATTTTTAGTGGAGATGAGGTCTCACTCTTGCTTAGGTAGGTCTCAAACTCCTGAGCTCAAGTAATCTACCTGCTCTGGGCCTCCCACAGTGCTAGGATTACAGATATGACCTACCTTGCCTGGCCCACTTGGAGTCTTTTAATTGTTATCATTAGACTGGCCTTATACACACGGCTGGGAACCGGGTTAAAGATGGGCTCCAGGCTCGGCGCCTGTAGCTCAAGCGGCTAGAGTGCCAGCCACATACACTAGAGCCGGCAGGTTTGAATCCAGCCAGGGCTGCCAAACAACAATGATGAGAACTAGAACCAAAATAAATAGTTGGGAGTCATGGTGGGTGCCTATAGTCCCAGCTACTTGGGAGGCAGAGGCGGGAGACTCAGTTGAGCCCAAGAGTTGGAGGTTGCTGTGAGCTGTGATGCCACAGCACTCTACCAAAGGCAACAAAGTGAGACTCTGTCTCTAAAAAAAAAAAAAAAGAGAGGTAGGGTCTTGCTCTGCTGCCCAGGCTGTAGTGCAGTGGCTTCAAACAGCCCACTGCATAGGCTGAGTGCAGTGGCTCATGCCCATAATCCTAGCACTCTGGGAGGCTGAGGCAGGTAGATTGCTTGAGCTCAGAGTTTGAAACCAGCCTGCGTAAAAGCAAGACCCGTCTTTACTAAAAATAGAAAAATTGAGGCAAGAGGATCGCTTGAGCCCAAGAGTTGGGAGGTTGCTGTGAGTTATGATGCCATAGCACTCTACATAGGACAAGAGTAACCCACCGCAGCTCTGAACTATGCTTAAGTGAGAGTCTCTCTCTCTCTCTCTCTCTTTTTTTTTTTTTTTGCAGTTTTTGGACAGGGCTGGGTTTGAACCCGCTACCTCTGGCATATGAGGCCAGTGCCCTACCCCTTTGAGCCACAGGCGCCGCCCATGAGAGAGAAGTTCTTTTTTTTTTTTGAGACAGAGCCTCAAGTTGTCACCCTGGATAGAGTAGAGTGCTGTGGCATCACAGCAACCTCCAATTCCTGGGCTCAAGCAAGTCTCCTGCCTCCACCTCCCAAGTAGCTGGGACTACAGGCGCCCGCCACAATGCCTGGCCATTTTTTGGTTGCAGCCATCATTGTTGTTTGGTGGGCCCGGGCTGGATTCGAACCCGCCAGCTCAGGTGTACATGGCTGGCACCTTAGCCTGTTGAGTCACAGGCGCCGAGCTGAGAGTCTCTTTTTTTGAGATCTAGTGTCTTACTATCTTGTCCAGGAAAACTCCTGGGATCAAGCATTCCTTCCACCTCAGCCCACTGAGTAGTTGATACTATAGGCAGAAGCGACCTCATCAGCCTTTTCAGGATCTTAAAGCATGAAGACCTACTACAAATGAGAACCAAAGAATGTGCAGTAGGCTCTGAAGGCCATTCCCAAAATGCAGCTGTAAACAAAAGCAATAATCCTGCATGGCAGAGAGATGGCTTTGAAGGGAGTCAAGACTCATTGGCAGCATATCTTACACTCATAAGCTTGGGCACTGGAGAAGTGCTTTCCTTTTTTAATTGTTGGGGATTGGTTGAGGGTACAGAGAACCAGGTTTCTCTGATTGCTTGTTAGGTAAAGTCCCTCTTTTAACCGTGTCTAGGAAGTGGCTTTTTTTATTTTTGAGACAGAGTCTCCCCTAACTATGTCGCCCTGGATAGAGAGCAGTGACATCACAGCTCACAGCAACCTCAAACTCTTGGGCTTAAGCAATTCTCTTGCCCCAGCCTCCCAAGTAGCCGGGACTATTAACCGTGTCCAAGAAGTGGGTTTTTTTTTTTTTTTTTGAGACAGAGTCTCTCCCAACTATGTAGCCCTGGATAGGGCGCTGTGGCATCACAGTTCACAGCAACCTCAAACTCTTGGGCTTAAGCAATTCTTTTGCCCCAGCCTCCCAAGTAGCTGGGACTACAGGCACCTACCACAACACCTGGATATTTTTTTGTTGCAGCTGTCATTTTTGTTTAGCTGGCCTGGGCTGGGTTCGAACCCACCAGCCTGAATGTATGTGGCCGGCTCCCTACTCACTGAGCTATAGGCGCCGCCCAGGAAGTGTTTTCTGATGAAAACCAGTTGCAGGTGCTCCTGACTTCATCTACACTTTGCTGTTTCCACTACCCCTATTTCCTTTAACCTTACACATAATCCCCTTTTTTTGAGATAGCTTCAGGCTGTCGCCGTGGGTAGAGAGCCATGGCATCACAGCTCACAGCAACCTCCAACTCCTGGGCTTAAACGATTCTCCTGCCTCTGCCTCCCAAGTAGCTGAGACTACAGGCGTCCACCACAAGGCCCGGCTATTTTTTGGTTGCAGCTATCATTGTTGTTTGGCGGGCCTGGGCTGAATTCGAACCCACAAGCTCAGGTGTATGTGGCTGGCCCCTTAGTCGCTTGAGCCACACGTAAGACCTTTTTAAAGCTGAGCAGATTTGCTGTCTCTCCTGAGCCTGTGCTTAGCTGTGCCTCTGTGCGCAGGATGTTCAACTCTGTCATCCAAGTTGAACCCCTTTTGACTGACTGATGGCATATAAGGCATTATTGGAGCAAAGTGTGTTTGAAGGCAAAGAATGTGGACCCCAAATCGAAATTAAGTGGGACAAGGGCGCCCTCTGGCGGCCACCCCCCAAACCCTCCTTCACTTCTGTTCACCTGTCCCAGCTCTCCCTCCTTTGCAGTTCACTTGTCCTGCTCCCAATGTCCAGCCCAGGGCTAGACTGAGGGAGATGAGAACCAGACATGCCCATCCTGTCTTTTAACGTCCTTCACTGCAGGACACCTGTGCCAGTTACACATATATGCCCCAGCTCCTTTTGTCAACTTTCTGACCTCTTCTATCACCGTTTTCTTTTCTTTCCTTCTTTTTTTATGTCACCCTCAGTAGAGTGCCGTAGCACCATAGCTCACAGCAACCTCCAACTCTTGGGCTTAAGCAATTCTCTTGCCTCAGCCTCCCACGCAGTTGGGACTACAGGCACCCACCACAACACCTGGCTATTTTTTGTTGTTATTGTTGTTTAGCAGGCCCTGGCCAGGTTCAAAACCAACAGCCCCACATGTGGCCAGCACCCTAACCACTGAGATGTGGATGCTGAGCCTATCACAAACATTCCCCACACTTGTCCCAGGCTACTTTTCCGTTTGGGAGGCTCTCTCTAACCCTCCCCTCTCAACCTTAGGCTCCAATTCTACATGGCATTCCCAAGTTGAGTATTTTCCCCGATGCTCATAGCCTGCTCCTCTGTCTAGTTTCATCACTGGCTGTTATTTCTCTGTGCAGATTCCCAGTTCCCCAGATTAGAATTCCACTTGGAACCTAAATAGGTCTTGACTAATTAAGTTTGTGATATCTGCTAATTGCATCTTCCTGGCTTTTGTCACTCCTTATCCTAACAGGAAGACTTCATTAACTGATATTCTCCCTCCCTCCACAAACCTTTTGCACCTTCCCAGTATGATACCCTTTGCTGAAAACTGACTTGGACCTCTCTCGACCCAGCTGCTGCCACCATCATGGCCCATGTTTCTCACCTGGCCTCGAGCAATCTTGAAGGGTGTGGCATTCACCATGTGTTGTTTCCGGATACCACTCCATCTAGTCCGGTAGTCCACAATGTGGCAGGGGGGAAGGATGTACTCATCATAAAGCACGTCTCCATTGTAGTTGACAATGCTACATCGAGCTAAGGAACTAACGTGCCCTTTGGGTCCTGTGCCCACCATCTCACAGTCAATTGCCACCATCTTTTTTGGCAACTTCTGGGATGTTCCAAAGCATTTATTCTCCGAATGAGCTTGAGTGGAGTTTTGTGGAGCATTTTTAAGAGGAGGGTTCTTCTGAGAGGATTTCTTCTGAGGCCCCTTCTTCTGGGAGCTGGATGGGGGGCTCTTGATCTTTGGAAGGGCACTCTGGAACTCCCCCAGCAAATCTACGTTAGCTACAACAGAATCAGCCTTCTTTGAAGGGGCAGGGGTCAGCCAAGACACTGCAGCTTTCTTGTCCCCAGGCTGTTCTGACCCGCTGCTGGAGGCAGCTGTCTTCTTCCTTTTGGAGAAAGTTGGAATCTTCCAAGTGCCATCCTCCCTAAGAGTGTCTCCTTTCTTT
This sequence comes from Perodicticus potto, assembly GCA_963574655.1. Lineage (NCBI taxonomy): Eukaryota > Metazoa > Chordata > Mammalia > Primates > Lorisidae > Perodicticus > Perodicticus potto. Next base: position 15,958 of record CAUYRH010029091.1, on the reverse strand, counting down.
GGAGGTTCTGAGTGCAATTTAGGTGCCTTGCTAGGGGGCTGGTTCTTTTTATTCAGAAAGCCTCTCCGTTCCAAGAGCCGCCGCTTCTTGACAAAATTTCGGTGCTTGGCATTTCCTTCTAATGCCTTTTTGGGAGGAGGTTCCCCAAAGTCCAGATTGAGCAGTAAGGTAGACATGTGGACAGTGGGTGGTGGAAGAGCAGTTGAGAGAGTGACTTACAGATAAAAAGAGAATGGGGGACTCATTTTCTGCTGAATCCCATTGTCCAACATGTGGAGGTCTGTAGTACACCCTAGAGAAGAAAGTGATCCTGGTAACTGAACCCATAAGTCTGGGAGAAAAATGAGGTAAGACTGATGGTCATAGGACTTAAGGTAGGAAAGATATCAAAGCAATCTCCCAGAAAGAGGGGAAATGAAATTGTCATGTGAAATGATGGAGGGAGCACTCATATAAGCCAGGACGCCTGGGTTCTAGCGAAGACCCATAAGTCACCAGCCATATGATCTTAGGAAGGTCGTTCCCCATTTCCAGGTCTCTTGAAGGGGTTGGAGGTACCATCGAGCTCAAACTCTGAGTCCAGGAGGCCAGACTAGGAGAACTCTGTACTCGCCTGAGGAGGGAACATCTAAGGTAATGGGGGGGGGGGTACGGTGTAGACCACTGTGGATGAATTCTGGATTGCCCTTGCATCCGCAGCGTGGGGCTCATAAATAAGATATGCAAATCCAGTTTCCGGGTTAGGGTAAGGGGAATCCGCACGTGTCTCGCTCAAGTCCTCCCAAGCAAGGACCTTTGACACCATCTATCAGCGGAGGGTTGAATCGAGGGTCAGGATATCCCACCTCCAAAATCAAGCTTTGGTGGGCGTCCCACCTCCCCACACCCCAGCTCCCAAACCTACCTCCTAAACTGGCCCCGCTAGGACCGGAAGCGCCCAGAACCGGATACGGAAATCGGTGCGTGGCGACGGGGCCCGGGACGGCAGGCGCGAGGATTGGAGCGCAAGGGGGGGCGGCGCGAGCGCGCCCGCAGCGCCCCCACCTCGGGCAGCGAGGCCAGGGACTCAGAGTGCGCTAGGAGCGGCAGCGGCGGCGGGGGCGGCGGCGGCGTGGGCGGGGGCGGGGGCGGGATGCGCTCCCCGGCCCCTCTGGCTCCGTGGAGGTACAACTCGAGGGTGCGGGACGGTCGCGACAAGCCGGAAGTGCAGCGCGCCGGGAACCCCGGGCCACTTCCGGAAGGAGGGAGGGTGCAGGGAAGGGGTGGGACCCGGTTCCCGGCCGCTCGCTCCCTGAACCTGACTCTGAGGCGGGCCTTTGTGGCGTCACTGCGCTGTCAGCCCCACCGCCTGTCTCCGATATGACAGCATCACGCTGTGAGGCGTCGCGGCCTGTGACATCAGACTGGCGCCTCAGCTCTTCTGCTCCGTTGCCGGGTCCCGGAAAGGCCGCCGCGGCCCCAAACTCAACTCTCTCTCTTCCGGTTCTGCCTGCAGAGCTGAGCCTGGCACGGGGCCCGGCACCGCGTAGTGCTGACCCTGGATCCTTCGCCGCGTCTCGCTGCCCGCGCGGCCTGCTGGACTTCGGGATGCCGGGCGTCTCGGCCCGCAACCTGTCTCTCGAGGAGAGGAGGCAGCTAGCTGTTAACCTCACCCGCGTCCTGGCTCTCTACCGTCCCATCCTGGACGCCTACATCATCGTGAGGCCACTGGACTATGGGGCGGGCGACCCTGCTCGTGTGGTTGGCTGGGTGCTCAACGACAGGGAGGGAATCTGGAGATTTAGCCTCTGATCTCTTGTCTTTTGTACAAAAAGGGATTAAAGCCTGTGGCTCAAGCCACTAAGGTGCCAGCCACGTACACCTGAGCTGGAGAATTCGAATCCTGCCCGGGCCGCCAAACAACACTGACAGCTGCAACCAAAAAATGGCCCGGCGTTGTGGCGGGCGCCTGTAGTCCCAGCTACTTGGGAAGCTGAGGGAAGAGACTCACTTGAGCCCAGGAATTGGAGGTTGCTCTGAGCTGTGATGCCACAGTACTCTATCCAAGGTGACAGCTTGAGACTCTGTCTCAAAAAAAAAAAAAAAAAAAACCAATCTATTTTTAAAAGAGCAATTCAAAGATCATGGTTTATATGGTAGACTTTTGTCAAATATAATCACTGGAGAGCAAAGAATTTGCAAAAAGCATATTTATGCATAACATTAAATATGGATTCACTTCTAAAACTAGAATATGCTTTGGTTCAGTCACCCAAAGTGGGAAGGAAGAACAGAGGTGGCAAGTGATTAAACTCAAATTTCTGTTGTAAAACAACAGAAAAAATCTTGTTGAATATTTTTTGAGTTAATACATAACAACCGTTCTAGCAGGCGGCTGAGCTAGTGTGAGAGAGACAAGAAAACAGACGTGCTCTATGCGACCACGGCACCTTACCCTTAACTTGAAATTCGTTCCTTTAATAGAACAAACTTATATCACTGATCTTCCAGATGTTTTTCCTAGAGAAAGGGTTTCAAATCAGTCACTTAGGCAGCCTATTACTAGTGTAAAATAAATTCCACTTAAAATCATTACAGCATAGGAATAACTATATTGCTCAAAAATACATAATCTTGATACACAGTATAATTATTTTAGAGCTGTCATCACACATTTATCGAGTATGTATGTATCCAGCACAGTGAAAGACACAGCTTAAGTGGGGGGAGACAGACGTACTACTATTGGTTTTTAAAGACAGGATGTGGAAAGTCAAAATAATTCTAGATTACCAAGCAATTAACATAAGGACACACAGAGAGAATGTAGGTGATGACAGAAAATTCCTACTTTCATTTTCAGTGGGAAAAAGAAAAGCCATAATTACAACTGAAATTTAACTGAAACTGATTTCCAAATTCAAAGTAGAATATCATATATGATAATATATATGTGTCTGGCATATAATATCATTCTTGACAGAGATATATAAAAAGAATGAATATGAGTATAGTCAAATTCAACTTAAAGTTTAAGCAGAATCCCAAATTTAAATGTCTCTTCTCCTTACATAGATATTTGATCTAATCACAGCAATTTGCTTTGAAACCAAAGAGATCTGGCATTTTACTTCTTTACTAGCGACTGAAACAAAAGACCTTTGGCTTTCTAACCAGCCATTTCATTCATGGCTTCAGTAGCCAATGGCAGCCACATGGAAATGTATGCTGGTTATTTGGATAGTTTAAATATTATGTACAATCAATAGCTTATAACCAGTGAAAATAGTAAGAACATAATTCAGCGTTTAAGTGTTCAAGGTAAGATACAAAAAAGCAGAGAAAGTGCTTGAGTCTACAGGTCTTCCCTGAAAGTGTCAAAAATTTTAACTCTAAGCAAGTAGGGCTCTTAATATAATTTGCATAGCAGCATACAAGGTAATTTGCATTAAAAAGTATGAACAGAGATTCTTCCATGGCTTTGGAAACAAATATATCCACATGCATGTAAGTTAAGCAAGAAGACCTGGAGTTTCTCACAAAACTAAGAAAAAGTCTATCATAGCTTTTTCTCACACTTTTGTCCATTAAAGCCATTTATAGCAAAACCTGTTTCTGAGAGAAACATAATCTTGTCCAGATTCCACACAGCTGAATTTTTTTGCCCCAGGACCAAATTCTGATTTATCAGTTAAGTGCCTTTTTCAGATGGAAAAAGCTTTGTTACCATTCTGCTTAGGAGGATAAATTAAGAAAACAAATAATCAGTTACACCATTTGTTGTTTATATTTTCTACTTATAAAAATATAAGAAATAAATAATTCAATCTCTCCTGTCATGTAATAATTTCAGTAACAAAGTTTGTGAGAGTAAAGATGATAAAAACAGGTACTATTAGACTTTCCCTAGCCTAAAAAGTGCGAAAATATGGCTTTAAAAGAGATGAATGAAATTTAAAGTAACAATTTTGATTGCCTATACATGTTCCAATATTTAACCTGAAACTCTTATCTACTAGGTAGGTGAGTTTACAGTTATGACTATCTAATAAATACTGTATAAACAAACATTTAAGTATTTCTTCATATAAAATATTAGTTACTAATTTCCAGGTTCATTTGATGACTTCAGGAAAGGATTTAACTTTTTCAGGAAAAATAAAAATGAGCCTTTTCTTTTCCTTTTGTTCCTTTCCTCTTCTTTTTATGGAGGGAAGTTTTAGGAAAAGAGGAGGAAGGCTTTTCACGCACCAATTGGTTGCTTCTGGGTACCTTGTGTGGAATGTGGAGAAGACGTCTAAGCCCCAGGTCTCAGGGAAGTGGTCCATCTGAATTGGGGGTACACTAATCGGCAGTTTCTTTTCCATTTTGCACACAGAAGCCCACAGCATCCTCAACAATTGTCCTAATGCAGAATGAAAACAAAAAGTTGGCTGGTTCTATAAAAAAGTTGAAATATCAAAAATGCCCACTTTTTAGTTATCATTTGAAAATGATTTGCCATATTCTGGCATCTAAATACAAAATACCTATTTGTCAAGGTGTCCCATTCGTTAGAAAGCACTTCATTTGTGGCTTGAGAAAAATTCCACAAACATACTTAATTATCACCCATGATTGGAAAGCTGTTAATGTAAATCAAGTGGCCTAAGGGCTCTTGCTCTTGAGGCAGCTAGTGGCCAAAGAAAACTTCCCATATACTTTCATTTCACATCATAACTAAAAAGATATTATTGAAAACCCTAAGGCCGGGCATGGTGGCTCACGCCTGTCACCCTAGCACTTTGGGAGGCTGAGGCGGGTGGATCACTTGAGCTTACAAGTTGGAGACTAGTCTGAGTAAGAGTGATACCCCGTGTCTCCTAAAAATAGAAAAACTAGATGGGTAGTGTGGCAGACGCCTTTAGTTCCAGCTACTAGGGAAGCTGAGGGAGGAAGATCACTTGAGCCCAGAAGTTTGAGGTTGCTGTGGGCTATGATGCCACAGCCCTCTACTGAGGGTGACCCAGTGAGACTCTTGTCTCAAAAAGAAAAAAGAATAGGAAAGAAAACCTATGGACTTCAGTGCTATAAAGGACAGTTCAAGCTTGAGCAAAGTGAGCTGAAATGAACATATGCCCTGCCTCTTCGGCTCACATAAGTCACACATACTTTAAGATCTTCATATAACGGGTGGTACCTGTGGCTGAAAGGAGTAAAGCGCTAGCCCCATATGCCGGAGGTGGCAGGTTCAAACCCAGCCCTGGACAAAAAAAAAAAAGATCTTCATATAACTAACAAGCAGGGTAGCTCAGGAGTTCCCTTGCAAATCTCAGTGACTTAGCCTTTCACAGTAACATAGAAAACCTCAACCAAAGGGCTTTGCTGCTGAAGTCTGTGAACACATGGTTCAACATCTCATGATAATTATACTTTCATTGCAGTGTCTGAGCCATTTTGCCTCAGGGTACTATGTTTTAAAATTCTGCTTCTAGAAATCATAGCTGGACCTCCAGGATACTTTTTTCTTCCCTGAATTGAAAATTTATGTAAGATGTCACCGATCTTCAGTTTATGAAATTTCAAAACATAAAAAGGTCTTAAAAGACATAGTCTTTTGTCTAGATTGTAATTTCTAGTTTTATGTGGATCGAATAATTAATTTTTGGAACTTCAACAATTAGATGAAGCTGGGGTAAGAACAGGCATCTCTCCCCAACCTCTGCCTGTTGCTGGTCTCACCATACGTGGGAAAGGAGGCCAGACTCATGGGCAGGGGAAGACAATAAGCTTACCATGTCTAACCAGGACTCTCCCTGCTGATGAGTCAGCACCAATACTACACAGCTTCTGTTCTGCATATACAGGTGTGTCGTCTTCTCCCAGCCCCCTCCCCCCTTCCTAGGGCTCACATCCTCCTATGGCACTCTTAACAAATCTAGTAAATGAGAACTAGTCTTAGACTTTTCTTTGGAGAGCATAAAGAACATCCAAACAAATATTACCTTTTTTTCAGATGCAGAAACTGTGCTAATGTTGCTATATTATATAGATATTATACTATTTTAAATGTTTTCAGATATATACCTCCTTCAAAATTAGGAAACAAAAACTGAGTGTGATTCTCCAATACCACAAAATTAGCAATCTTACTAATACTATGTCCCCATGATGATGTCTGGTAATGCTTCACAAAACACAGGTGCCATGGTCTCGGCACCCTGCTCACTGTAGGATGTGTTATGAAGCCCACTCTGCATCTTGAATTAGCAGCTGCTTGTCCATGCCACTCTGCGGCCACAGAGGGAGAGGGCCAGGGCCAGAATTCTGCATGGCACACACAGCCCCAAGCAATCTGCCATGAGGTTTGTGCTGAAGAGATGACTTCCCCTACAAAGTCTACTCTTCAAGCAAGCTGGCTCTTCAGGATTTATCTTCCTGAAAGAGATCCACCCACTGGAAAAGATGCCATTAAGGAAACCTACCTCAAAGACTACTCCTCAAAATGAGGATAGACAATCTTCCTGGAATGGCAGTGATATCCAGTTACTCAAAGACTGACTAATAAAGCTCCACTAACCCTAACCAAAGGCACATTTGGTAAGCAATAAAAAATGGCTTCACCTAAAATGAGGATTTTCTTTCAAAATAAACTTTATAACATCCCCTGGCTCCTACCAAAGATAAAAATCAGAAAAACCTAAACCAAGCAGAACTTCCCTTTTAAAGCAATGGTTTCCAACTTGCTTTTTCAACTTGGTCACCATCAGACAGGGAATGGAAGGCAAGGCAAATCAAATTGCAAGTTCTAAGTCCTAAAGATAGCACTTAAAGAGTGGCAAAGCTTGTAATAAGCTGGGAATAGGCAGGGTGGAATGTAGAGACAGCCAGGACAGATAGAAAAACCCTTTGGTGATGCAACTCAAGGATAGTAAGCTCCACCAAGACATATGACCTATCTGGAATGACTGGGAAGAGATGGGCTGCTGCAAACTAGCACCTGGAAAGGGATAGTTGTCCTAAACAAGAGATCAAGGCTAAGCCCAAAATAAATCCTACAGGAAGAAGAAAAAGGAAACAACTCTTGGCTATTTGATTATGTCTGAAAAGGAAAACAATGAGCCATCCTTTCTTACAGGGGAAATAAACCTAATTACTTCTAAACCACATTATGAAAACAAGACAATAAATCAATAGCTTTGTTTTGGAGCTTGTTAGACTCCTAGAATTTCTGGCCAGGTAGACTGTGAAAGGCAGGCTCTTCTAAAACACGGTTATGGTTCAGCAGTGATCTGCAGGTCCTTGGGAAGGCACTGTGCTGGAGGAGAGAGCAGAGAGCGAAGAGCGAAGAGCTTTCTTTTTGTGCTTTTTGTTCTGTGTGGTTTTTTTTTTTGGAGATGGAAATACTTCTTGTGACAGTCCAGGCTCTTTTCTGATGTTCTGCTGTTCATACAAGCAGTCCCATACGAGTAACTTTGGCTGACAAGAATGTGTGCAACACAAATACAATCGGCTTTGGACAAGAGTGCAGGTCCATGGTCTGTGGAGAAAGGACATTATCATTACCATATAGACAACTTAGTAAACAAAGACGCAAAATAAACAAGCTTATTTTTGTTTTTTGAGACAGAGTTGCCCTAGGTTAGAGTGCAGTGGCATTAGCCTGCCTCACGGCAAATTCAAACTCCTGGGTTCAAGTGAGCCTCCCTCAGCCTCCTTAGTAGCCGGGACTACAGGTGCCTGCCACAATATCTGGCTGATTTTTTACAGTTTTAGTAAGACCGAGGTCTCACTTTTGCTCAGGCTGGTCTCAAACTCCTAAGCTCAAGCAATCCACATGCCTTGACCTCCTAGAGTGCTAGGATTACAGGTGTGAGCCACTGCACCTGGCCAAAACAAGCAAATTTAAATGTGATGTTCTACTTTTTACAAAGAACTTGGATAGGCTCAGCGCCTGTGGCTCAAGCGGCTAAGACACCAGCCACATACACCTGAGCTGGGGGGTTAGCATCCAACCCAGGCCCGCCAAACAACAATGATGGCTGCAACCAAAAAATAGCCAGGCATTGTGGCGGGCACCTGTAGTCCCAGCTACTTGGGAGGCTGAGGCAAGAGAATTGCTTGAGCCCAGGAGCTGGAGGTTGCTGTGAGCTATGATGCCACAGCACTCTACTCAGGGGGACAGCTTGAGGCTCTGTTTCAAAAAAAAGAACTTGGATAAAGAACTTGTGCTAGAGCTATAGAAACTCTCAAAGTTAAAGCTAGAAACAAAAGTAAACTAAGAAGTAAGGTTATCTGGCTCCGTGCCAGTAGCTCAGTGAGTAGGGTGCCAGCCACATACACCAAAACTGGAGGTTTTGAGCCCGACCTAGACCTGCCAAACAACAAGATAACTGCAACTGAAAAATAACTAGGCATTGTGGAGGGTACCTGTAGTCAACAGTTTGAGGTTACTGTGAGCTGTGACGCCACCGCACTCTACCCAGGGCGACATAGTAAGACATTGTCTCGTCTCAAAAAACAAACAAAAAAGATTTCCAGAACTGGGTGTGGTAGCACATTCCAATAATCCTGGCTACTTGGAAGGCTGAAGGGAGAAGACTGTGTAAGCCTAAGAGTTCAAGGCCAGCCTGGGCAACATAACGAGGTTCCCATCTCCTAAAAAAATAAAAAAAAATAAAAATAAAAAAAATTAATCGAACAAAATAAATTTTTTTTAGCCACAGTTTTCTCATTTGTAGATTGAACAATATCTCTACAATCTCTTTCAGTTCTAAAATTTCCAAGGGCCGTACTTTGTGGCTCATGCCTGTAATCCTAGCACTCCTGGGAGGCTGAGGCAGGTGGATTGCCTAAGCTCAGGAGTTTGACACTAGCCTGAGCAAGAGCAAAACCCCATCTCTAAAAATAGCTGGGCAGAGTGGTGGGTGCCTGTAGTCCCAGCTACTCGGGAGGTTGAGGCGAGAGGATTGCCCGAGCCCAAGAGTCTGAGGATGCTGTGAGCTGTGACGCCAGGGGACTCTACCGAGAGAGACAAAGTTAGACTCTGTCTCAGAAAAAAAAAAGAAATAAAACAAAATAAAATTTCCAAGATTGAATATGCCCAAATTTACATCCACTGTGACTGTGTCAGTAGACATAAGATTTTTTTCTTTTTTGAGAGAGTCTCAAGCTGTCGTGATGGATTGAGTGCCATGCATCACAACTCACAGCAACCTCAAACTGTTGGGGTTAAGCAACTCTATTGCCTCGGCCTCCCAAGTAGCTGGGACTATAGGCACCCACCACAACACCTGGCTATTTTGTTGTTGTTGTTGTTGTAGTTGTCATTGCTGTTTTAGCTGGCCCAGGCCAGGTTCCAGTCTGCCACCCTTGGTACATGTGGCCGGTGCCCTATCCACTGAACTATGGGCGCCACCTAGACATAAGATTTTATGTATAAGACTTGAACTACTGGCTAGATATTGGTAAGACAGAAAAGGTACTACTTTACTTCTTTATCATAATTTATGATTTCTTTTTTTTATATAATTTATGATTTTTTTGATGTATACATGACATATTTCTCTGGACTCTCTACCAGGAATCATGACTTCCTTTTGATATTTTCTTTAAAGAACAAAGAGACTAAAAAAAGATGATGGCTGTGTGGATATGTCCATTTCTTTTCTTTTCCTTTTTTTTTTTTTTTTTTTTTTTGGACAGTCTTACTTTGTTGCCCTCCGTAGAGGGCTATGGCGTCACAACTCACAGCAACCTCCAACTCCTGGGTTTAGGCGATTCTCTTGCCTCAGCCGCCTGAGTAGCTGGGACTACAGGCGCCCACCACAACGCCCGACTATTTTTAGAGATGGGGTCTTGCTCTGGCTCAGGCTGGTCTCAAACTCATGAGCTTAGATGATCCATCTGCCTCGGCCTTCCAGAGTGCTAGGATTACAGGTATAAGCCACCATGCCTGGCCCATTGCTTTTTTCCTCATCAGCAGAGTTTCTGTAGCAACCAATTTGCTCTATTACTCAACTCTTAGTCCAATAAACTGCTGATAATAGCAATATATGGAATTTATTAAAGTTTGTCAGGTTTAGCATTTTATATCTTATTTTTGGTAAAAACTTGCTTCTTAGTAAGGGCTATTTTTTTTTTTTTCCTTTTTAACATTCAAACAAAACTCTTTTTAAGAATGGTTTCTTAATGTGAGGAAAGAAAAACAACAATAAAAACCTAAGCCCAAGACCATCTTGAAACTGAAGAAAAATATCCTGGCTCCAAATGGAAGGTCAGGCCATAATTTTTTTTTAATTGCATAACTCTTTTTTTTTTTTGAGACACAGCCTCAAGCTGTCGCCCTGGGTAGAGTGCCGTAGCATCACACCTCACAGCAACCTCCAACTCCTGGGCTCAAGCAAGTCTCCTGCCTCTGCCTCCCAAGTTGCTGGGACTACAGGTGCCCGCCACAACGCCCAGCTATGTTTTGGTTGTAGCCGTTGTTGTTTGGCGGGCCCGGACTGGATTCGAACCCGCCAGCTCAGGTGTACGTGGCTGGCGCCTTAGCCCGTTGAGCCATAGGCGCCGAGCCAATTGCCTAACTTTTTATATAAGAGGTAAGACGTGATGAGAAGGAAAGAGAATGCCTATTAGAATAAACATGATTTTCGGTAACTATCTTACCAGTTCTCCCTCTGGACCACCAAAATCCAGATACAGATTTCTGATGCCATCATCAGCAGACATTTTCAGCCTTTCAAAGGGGTAGCGGTACAATATGCTGCTGGAGCCACCATTTTCCCTGGCGATAGTGAACCCATTTTCATAGTGGATAGTGAGTCTTACCTCTTGGCCATTTAACATGCAGCCTATTGAAGACAAGCAAAATACATCATTAGTAAAGTTATCAAGTAGTAGAAAAGGATTATTGGGGCGGCACATGTGGTTCAGTGAGTAGGGTGCTGGCCCCATATACTGCGAGTGGCAGGTTCAAACCCAGCCCTGGCCAAACTGCAACAAAAAATAGCTGGGCATTGTGGTGGGTGCCTGTAGTCCTAGCTACTCAGGAAGCTGCGGCAAGAAAATCACCTAAGCCCAAGAGCTGGAGGTTGCTGTGAATTGTGATGCCACAGCACTCTACCGAGGGCGACAAAGTAAGACTCTGTCTCTAAAAAAAAAAAAAGAAAGAAAGAAAGAAAATAATTCTTCTGACTTCAAAAAAGGAAAAAGAATCTCTTGAGTATGCGTGATACCTAACCTACATGGAACCTCTAACATCTTGTTTGGTTAACATCTGGACTGAAATGAGGCAGAAATGATCATCTCTCTCTTTGACATCTGATTTAGTTCAGTTCACTAAGTCTCCATTGAACACTCGTGTGGGCAAGTGTGTGCAAGCTGTGCATGGCACTGGGGAAGTAAGAGGCATGGTTCCTGCTCTCAAGGGCTCTGTAAGTACACTAGCATAAACACGAGCCCCCTGTGTAAGGCAGAATACACCAAACTGAATAAAGCCAAAGTCAAAAAAAGTTATCTTGCAGGACATGGGAATTCAGATAGGCCCTAAAGAACAGGTATAACTGGATAGAAGGGAAGAATACTGAGCAAGGAGGAACGATTGGCCAGGCACACTGGCTCATGCCTGTAATCCCAGCACTCTGGGAGGCTAAGGGGGGTGGACTACTTGAGCTCATGAGTTTGAGACCAACCTGAGCAAGAATGAGATTCCATCTCTAATAAAATAAATAAACTAGCTGGGCATGGTGGCGGGGGCTTGGGGAGGCTGAGACAAGAGGACTGCTTAAAACCAAGAGTTAGACATTGCTCTGAGCTATGATGCCACAGCACTCTACCCAGGGCGACAGACTAAGACTGTCTCAAAAAAAAAAAAAGGGCAGCGCCTGCGGCTCATCTAATAGTGTGCCGGCTCCATATAACGAAGGTGGCGGGTTCAAACCAGGCCTGGGCTGAACTGCAAAAACAGAAAAATAGCCAGGCATTGTGGTGGGTGCCTATAGTCCCAGCTACTCAGGAGGCTGAGGCAAGAGAATCGCCTAAGCCCAGGAGTTGGAGGTTGCTGTGAACTGTGACACCACAGCACTCTACTGAGGGCGATAAAGTGAGACTCTGTCTCTACAAAAAAAAAAAAAAAAAGGAAGGAGGAACAACCCAAAGAGCAAAGGCAGAGATACCCTTCAGGGACAGTGACCTAGTTTGGTTGGTGTGTGGGAAAAAGAAAAAGATAATGTCTATCAAATCAGCTAGAAAAAAAAAAACATAAAAAGTGGGCATTAACAGAAACTTTTCAGATGAAGATGGTCTAATGGCCAAAAAACACATGAAAAACCGCTCAATATCGCTAATCATCAGGAAAATGCCAATCAAAACCTCATCAAAGAAATGCAAACCAAAACTACAATGAGATACCACCTAACTCTAGTGAGACTGACTCTAATCAAAAAGTCCCAAAACAACAAGTGCTGGTATGGATGTGCAGAGAAAGGAACACTAGTACAGTGTTGGTGGGATGGCAAACTTGTACAAACTCTCTGGAAAGTAGCAGAGATACCTCAAAGAACTAAAAAGTAGACCTACCATTTAATCTAGCAATCGAACTGCTGGGTATTTACCCAAAGGATAAAAAAAAAAAAAAAGACATTATATAAAAAAGACATTTGCACTCAAGTGTTTATTTCATTTTATTTTTTTTAGAGACATAGTCTTACTTTGTTGACCTTGGTAGAGTGCCATGGCATCACAGCTCATAGCAACCTCCAGCTCTTGGGCTTAGATGATTCTCTTGCCTCAGTCTCCCGAGTAACTGGGACTACAGGTGCCCACCACAACACCCAGCTATTTTTATTTTGCTGCAGTTTGGCCAGGGCTGGGTTCAAACCAGCCACCCTTGGTATATGAGGTCAATGCCCTACTCACTGAGCCACAGGGGCCGCCCTGCCGCCCTGCACTCAAGTGTTTATAACAGCACAATTCACAATTGCAAAGATGGAAACAATCCAAGTCCCTATCAATACATGAATGGATAAAAGAAATATGGTATCTGTATATCATGGAGTACCACTCAGCTATAAAAATAAAAACTGGGCTTGGTGCCTGTAGCTCAACCATCTAAGGCTCCAGTCACATATACCAGAAGGGGTGGGTTTGAATCCAGCCCAAGCTTGCCAAACAACAATGACAACTACAACCAAAAAATAGCTGGGCGTTATGACAGGCGCCTGTAGTCCCAGCTACTTGGGAGGCTGAGGCAAGAGAATTGCTTAAGCCCAGGAGCTGGAGGTTGCTGTGAGCTGTGATGCTATGGAACTCTACCCAGGGCGATAGCTTGAGGCTCTGTCTCGAAAAAATAAATAAATAAATAAATAAATAAATAAATAAATAAATAAATAAAAATAAAAACTGGTGAACTAGTATCATTGTTAACTACCCGAATTAAACTGAAGACTACTCTTTTATTTATTTATTTATTTATTTATTTATTTATTTATTTATTTATTTATTTGAGATTTACTTTGCTGCCCTTGGTCTAGTGCTATAGCATCACAGTTCACAGCAACCTCAAACTCTTGGGCTTAAGTGATTCTCTTGCCTCAGCCTCCCAAGTAGCTAGGACTACAGGTGCCTACCACCACACCCAGCTATTTTTTTTGTTGCAGTTGTCGTGTTTAATAGTGCAGGGCCAGGTTTGAACCCACCAGCCCAGGTATATGTGGCTGGTGCCCTAACCACTGGGGCTATGAGCTTGAGCCAAGCCTGGCTATTTTTTGTTGTTGTTGTAGTTGTCACTGTTGTTTGGCAGACCCCAGCTGGGTATGAAACCGCCAGCCCCGATGTATGTGGCCAGAGCCCTAACCACTGAGCTATGGGTGCCGAGCCTAGTTTTTCTATTTTTACTTTTTACTTGTTTTTTGTTTTTTCTTTTTAGTTTTTGTATTTTTAGTAGAGAAGTGGTCTCACTCTTGCTCAGGCTGGTCTGAGCCACTCACCTCAGCTTCCCAGAGTGCTAGGATTATAAGCATGAGCCATTGTGCCTGGCCCAAGACCATTCTTTTTTTTTTTTTTTCCTCACTTTATCGCCCTCGGTAGAGTGCCGTGGCGTCAGACTGCTCACAGCAACCTCCAACTCCTGCGCTTAGGCCATTCTCTTGCCTCAGCCTCCCGAGTAGCTGGGACTACAGGCCAACACCATTCTTAAAGTGAAGTATCACAAGGAAAACAAACACCACATATACTTTTTTTTTTTGAGACAGAGTCTCAAGCTATCGCTCTGGGTAGAGTGTCATGCCATCACAGCTCACAGCAATCTCCAACTTTTGGGCTTAAGCAATTCTCTTGCCTCAGCCTCCCAGTAGCTGGGACTACAGGCGCCTGCCACAACGCCCGACTATTTTTCTGTTGCAGTTGTCATTGTGCTTTAGCTGGCCCAGGCTGGATTCGAACCCGCCAGCCCTGGTGTATGTAGCTGGCACCCTAGCCGGTAAGCTACAGGCACGGAGCCTGTGTACTAGATTTCTTCAATGTTCTGTTTCAGTTTGTTTCCTTTAAAGAGGGAAGGAAAGCAAAGCAAATGTCAGTGTGTATGTATGTGTCTATATATTTTACTTAAGAAAACAGAACCTTGTTTATGATTACCTCAACCTTGAAAAGAAGTAATGATCATACTGAACGTACTTAGGTTCAGATCTTGGGTTTGTTTAGTTTAAAACTTATAATCAATACCAGATGCTTTTGAATGTGCACGGCCTGGTCAAAAAAATGCTAGGCAAAATAGAACTAGTTACATGGCTTCTCTGTAAACAGTCAGTATGGCAGACAGTTGTGGCGATGGTGATTAAGTGCCTGACCCCTTTCACTCTCACTCTCAGAAGGTCTTAGGAGTAATGAACCAAAGGGAAATAAGCTTTTGAATCTGATTTAACAACTGTATTATATGTTCATGTGTGTGTCGGGCAGGCACCAGTGAAATGGCACTTTTCTGATGAGACAGAATCTGGGGCTTATTAGTAAAGGTCTGAGTTGCTGTAGGTGGCTTATATCTTAGTTCAATTAGAATGCTTTCAGATGACTATACATCTACTTTCCATCAAAATTTAGAGATAAGTCAGCAAAATATTTAATATATTTTGCTTAACAGGGTTATTACTAGAAACAAAAAGTAATGGTCATTTCAGCAGCTAAGATGGGGGCTGTCCATCTCTACCCACCATCTCCTGTCTTCATCTCTCTCTCTACCAGGCATGTATGACCATCTTCAGCTAATTTTTCTACTTTTTGTAAGAGACAGGGTCTCAAACTCCTGAGCTCAAGTGATCCTCCCAGAGTGTTAGGATCACAGGCATGAGCCATGGACCCGTCCCTCTCCTACCTTATTTATTATAGCTAGTAAAAGTACAGAGTATACACTAGAAAATATCTGCCAAATAGATGAATAAAAAGAAATTCAAGAAAATTTCTAAGAAATTGAGAACAATATGGTCAGAGCAAAAACTTTGCTCATATATTTTAATAATATAAATACTTAAAGATACCCACTTTTTCTCAGATTTTCTACATATTAATGCAATTCCTACCTATGTTTATTACTTCTTAATCTTTTTCTTTTTCTTTTTTGAGACAGAGCTTCAAGCTGTCATCCTGGGTAGAGTGCTGTGGCATTACAGCTCATAGCAACCTCCAACTCCTGGACTTAAGCAATTCTCTTGCCTCAGCCTCCCAAGTAGCTGAGACTACAGGCACTCACCACAACGCCCGACTACTTTTTGGTTGTTTGGCAGGCCTGGGCTGGATTCAAACCCGCCAGCTCTGGTGTACGTGGCTAGTGCCTTAGCCACTTGAGCTAAAGGCGCCAAGCCACTTCTTTTTTTTTTTTTTTTTTTTGAGACAGAGCCTCAAGCTGTCACCCTGGGTAGAGTGCCATGGCATCACAGCTCACAGCAACCTCCAATTCCTGGGCTCAAGCGAGTCTCTTGCCTCCGCCTCCCAAGTAGCTGGGACTGCA
>CAUYRH010029089.1:0-21841 GCA_963574655.1 Perodicticus potto | reverse complement strand
TTTAGCACCAAAGCTTTTCCTGTCCACCCTTTACCCTCGTGTGCATGTTGCTTTACCTGATGGGTGTGTGTTATACTTTCCCTCATGGGGTAAGTGGATGTTTTAATGTGGCTGTTGAAGGGCACTCATTTGGAAGGCCTGACGTGAAGGCCGTCAGAGGCATGCCCTCCAGTGTAGGACCCTGCCTTTGGCTGCCCTTCTTTTAGATACATGCTCCTTAGAGAACACTAAACTTCCACAAAGATACTCTTGTATATTACAGAACTATTTTCCTATAAGATGGTCATTACTATATCCTATAACTGCAATTGAGAATGCAGTCTCTTAGTCACGTGGGCCTGGGTCTTGGTCAGCTAGGGCCACCATAACAAACTGCCATGACATTGCTTGCTCTCACTCGCACTCACAGTCTGGAGGCGGGAAGTCCTAGACGAAGGTGCTGGTCCATGTGGCTCCTGATGAGGGCCACTTTCTCCCTGAGTCCTCACATGGGCGGACAGAGACAGGAAGGGTAAGAGTGAGCCAAGGCTCTCTACAGTCAGATCAAGGTTTCACCCACCCTTATGACCTCACTGAACCTTAATTACCTCCTTTAGGCAAATACAGTCACACTGGGGGTTAGGCATCAATGTAGGAATTAGGGGAGGACACAGTGCAGTCCATGGCACCTGGCTTCAGATATCCCACTTAGCTGCTTACTGGCTGGTGGGCCCTAGATACGTTTCTTCTCTGCAAAATGGGATTGTAAGACCTGCCCAGCCCGCAGTCATGGCTGAACGGGAGCACCCAGCCCCACTTGGTAGTCACTCATGGGGGCCTGCCCCACACTGTGCACTCAGCATCCAGTATTTTGTGAGGAGCGGCTCTCTCTGCCTGTGCATTCTGAACACCACAGCCCGCTTCTCAGAGTCCAGCACTTACCCTGCATTTCCTACACTTCCTGAGTCTCCATGAATTCACAGAAAACCAGAGACTCCAGGCTCATGAAATCTGGACAAGGCAGTCTCCATGAGAACAACATGCTTTTTTCTGGTTTTTTCCTTATGCAGGTAAAATTGAGTGGGAAAACAGGTCACCAGGCAGACATCACTTTGATTGAGGGCAGCCTTCTTGTGACAGCCATTGGGGAAACTGTCCTCAGGTGAGAGTTTGTCTTCTCAGTGCCCCTGGATGAGAATTCTGTCAGGATTGGGCTCTTGTAGTAAGCTTGTGTTGAAGTGTAACATATGCGCAGTGAAATGCGCCTGTTGAAATGAATTTCCACATATGGACAGATCCGTGGAAAACATTAGAGACATCCGGGCACTCTGGGAGGCCAAGGCAGGTGGATCGCTTGAGCCCAGGAGTTTGAGACCAGCCTGATCAAGAGTGAGACCCTGTCTCTACTAAAAATAGAAAAAAACTAGCCAAGCAAGCTTTGTGGTGGGCACCTGTAGTCTCAGCTACTTGAGAGGCTGAGGCAAGAGGATCACTTGAGTCGACGAGTTTGAGGTTGCTGTGAGCTGTGATGCCACAGTACTCTATCCAGGACCAAAAAAAAAAAAAACTATTAGAGACCTCTGGATTCCTGCCAGCTGTGCTCATCTCCCTCTGTGTCCCCTGCCCTGACAGGTAACACCAGGGATCCTCAAACTACGGCCCGCGGGCTACATGCTTCAGTGTGAATTGTGTTTGTTCCCATTTTGTTTTTTACTTCAAAATAAGATATGTGTAGTGTCCATAGGAATTTGTTCATAGTTTTTGTTTTAAAACTATAGCCCAACCCTCCAACGGTCTGAGGGACAGTGAATTGGCCCTCTGTTTAAAAAGTTTGAGGATGCCTGGGTAACACCATCCCAGTGTCTGCCTGTGGAATCTCTTTGCTGGCTTCTTATGAACTCATTTATTAGAGTTTTGCTTGTGTTCAGGTTCTTGAGCTCAGGTCAGTACTAGGGGTCTTTCTTGTTGCTGCATGTGGTTGGAGTTGTGTGTTCTTGCTGTGACCCCTGCCATATGTGTATGTATGAACTGCCTGTTGTTAACAGCTGCTCTCTGGTTATAAACAGGGCAATGAGAGAGTCCTAAGTGTGACAGCAGCACTCATCCGTATTAGGAGGCTGATAAAGACCTGTCTTTTCCTGATTTTTAATATTTGCTCCACAGGTTCAATGAAACCATCAGAGAAGAGGGAAATGCCACTAACTCAGCCCCACCAATTGGGCTTTCTTCCTTCTGTTGTAGATTCTGGGATTTGGAACGAGGAGAGAATTACATACTGAGTCCAGACGAGAAGTTTGGTTTTGAAAAAGAAGAGAATATAAATTGTGTCTGTTACTGTAAGGTGAAAGGTGAGACTTCCCAGCCTGCTACAAGAGAAGCAAAGCTAGCTTTAAGCATGGCACTCAGGCTGCAGAATAAACATGGTGAAACCGGGGGACTATTCAGAGAAGAGAAACTCGGTCATAACTAACATCAGTCATTTGAATAAAGTCAGCCAAGGGTGAGCAGGGGACTAGAAAGCTGTGTTATTCATGGGAGGACTAGAGGGGCTGATCAAAAGGCGACAAACTGACCACATGCGTCTGTTCTGAAACCCCAAGGAAGGACAGTGCCGGGAATACATGGGTGCACCTATACAAAGGACAGAAAGAGCCAGAGCTCAAAGGATGCATGAGCCAGAGCTATGTTCCTCTGGTGCCTGCTACATGCTAAGCACATTCTGAGCACTGCAGTGGCAGCCCTAAGCAAGGCTCAAGAAAATAGAAAAACACAGAGAAAAGGCAGTGGCCCCCACACTAGCACTGCCCTGCCAGGGAGTAGTAAGCACCTGTGAGGAAAGGTACAGCCAGCAGAGAAGCCAGAGTGGCCCTGGACAGGGTAAGGGCTGTCAGGGTAGAGGTAGTAGAGAAGGGAGCCCATGACTGCTTTTATTCCTCCTTCCCACCTTTAATACACATTTTGTTCTCACCTCTAGGGCTTCTTGCAGCTGGGACCAATAAAGGGCGAGTAGCTATGTGGAGAAAAGCACTGGGCCCTCCAAGCGGCCGATGTGGGGAGGGCAAGGACAGGTGGACACTTCAGACCCCCACTGAACTCGAAGGGAACATCGTGCAAATAAAGGTATGACTCGGCAGGGCACCCAAGGCACTCATTTTCCACTACACAAAAGCAGAGGGAGTGGCCAGGCGTGGTGGCTCAAGCCCATAATCCCAGCACCTCGGGAGGCCAAGGCAGATGGATCACCTGAGCAAACCTAGGACTTAACAGCTGTAGGGAGCTTTGATAGAGCCATTATCTATCTGTCTCCAGCCCAGGCAACAGAGTAACACCTTGTCTCAGAAAAAAAGGGGAAGTAATTGGCTTTGAACCTGTTTTTATCAGTTATTCAACTTAAGACTCTGTAAAAACTAACAATAATAAAATTTAAGTCCTTTGGATTTTCAAATCACAGATAAACAATTAAGGACTTATTAGTTAATATTTATCTGCCCTACCTGTCTCCCCTATACCCATCCTTCTGTCTGTATCTGTTTCCATTGATGTATATCTATGTGTATATTAAAAGGAGCTTTATTGAGATATAATTCACCTACCAAATAGGTTTTGGTAACTATATGTGCACAATTCACAGTTTTATAACTATAATAAATTTTAGGCATTTTCATCACCCCAAAAGAAATCTGTACCCTTTAGGAGTCATTTCTCATTCTCCCCTTCCCTAGCCTTAGGCAGCTACCGATCGACTTTCTATCTGTAAGGATTTGCCTGGTCTGGACATTTCTTCCAAGGGAATCATACAGTGTCTGTTCTTTCCTGTCTGGGTCATTTCACTTAGCATGATGTTTCACCCTGTAGCTTGTGTCAGAGTTTCATTCCTTTTTATGCTGAATGCTATTCCGTTATATGGACAGACCACATTTTTTATTTATCTATTCATCAGTTGATAGATATTTGAATAATGTTGCTGTGGAACATTTGAGTACAAGTTTTACTGTGTGGACATATGTTGTGATTTCTCTTGAATATCCAATCTGATTCTTTTTTATAATTTCTGTCTCTATATATTCTCTGTTTGATGAGACATTATCCTAATACCTTCCTTTGCTAAGCATGGTTTCTTTAGTTCTTTGAACAGATTGAAAGTGGCGACTTTAGGCTCGGTGCCTGTGGCTCAAGCAGCTAAGGCACCAGCCACATACACCTGAGCTGGTGGGTTCGAATCCAGCCTGAGCCCGCCAAACAACAATGATGGCTGCAACCAAAAAAAAAAAAATGGCCGGGCGTTGTGGCGGGCGCCTGTAGTCCCAGCTACTTGGGAGGCTGAGGCAGGAGAATCGCTTGAGCCCAGGAGTTGAGGTTGCTGTGAGCCGTGATGCCATAGCACTCTACCCAGGGTAACAGCTTGAGGCTCTGTCTCAAAAAAAAGAAAGAAAGAAAGAAAGTGGCTACTTTAAAGTCTTTGCTAAGTCCAACATTTGGACCTTTTCATGGGAGTTTCTGATGCCTGTCTGTTTTTTTCCTATATGTGGGTCATTTTCTCCTGTTTTGCGTATTTCTAATTTTTTGTTGAAAACTGAGCAAAGGTAGATTGGGAGAGGAAAGCTGGGTGATTTAATGCATTGTGCACATTGCCTACCATTTATAAAACATAAATATCCCTATGTCACACTCAGAAAAGCAAATCTAGAAGACCCCCCACCAGTCAAAACAGACGCCAGTGAGAATAGCCACTCAGTGTCTGTATGTGGACGTGCCCATCAGAGGAGCGTTCACCACCACTGAATCACAAGTCTTGAGTATGAGTGTTTTAAAATTTTTCTACAAAGCACGCATTTCACCTTAGTAAAAAGTTTTCAAAACCATATTAAACAAGATAAAATGGCACTTAAAAAATGGTTTATGACTCCTTATATGTATAAACATTCCCCTAACTGTATCTTTACTTCGCTTTGTTCACACATTTGGTTCTTTTTCTTCCAACATGGAAATGAAGTGGGGCTCCAAGAAGAACCTCCTAGCAGTAAAGAACGTTAGCTCCGTGTCAGTCCTCAGCGAGCAGGCCATGGCCTCACACTTCCACCAGCACGTGGCCGCTGTGCAGGTCTCCCCAAGCCTGCTCAACGTGTCCTTCCTGTCCACGGGGGCGGCACACAGCCTGCATGTGGACATGCACATCAGTGGAGTGTTCACCACCAAGGTGACTGCCAGGGTGACTCCTGGGTCAGACGACGTGCTCAGTTGATGGGCAGTTCAGGACAGCAAGGGCCTGGGGTGGCAGGTTGGGCACTCGTAGTTCTTGGATTATTTTATTTTCTTGAGGATCTCCACATATATCATGTTTATAAAATAATAACAACTCAGGGGTATTTTACATAACATAAAAAACATCCTTAACCTATATCCACAAAGGACTCAGCGCCCCAATGTTAGTGTGATGGAGTAGCAACATTCAGGAATATTTAAGGGAGAAGGAGGGGCCTGGAGGTGTGGGTAGGATTTACAGTCTCCATCTCACTTTCCCTGTTCATTTTAGGATGCTGTTGCTGTCTGGAATGGAAAACAGGTGGTGATTTTTGAGCTTTCTGGAACCACCTTACGGAATGCAGGTAGGTGGGAGTCTTTTTGGCCCCACAGAGGGGAATCACCGTGCCCAGCTTTATTTCTCAGCACCCAGTGAGAGGGGCGCTGGTGCCTGTGGTGTGGTCAGGAGATGGCCCAGGGGCTGGATAGGCACTTGGGTCAGTCCTTGTGCTTGTGCCTACATTTCTAGAGCCAGCACTGCAGCTCTGCCCTATACTGCCAAAGGAGTTAAAGACTGGCCAGATGGGGGCCTGGAATCCTGGCTCCTGGATTCCTAAATGTCTCAAAACTAAGACTCCGGGTGGTGCCTGTGGCTCAAAGGAGTAGAGCGCCGGCCCCATATGCCAGAGGTGGCGGGTTCAAACCCAGCCCCGGCCAAAAACTGCAAATAAATAAATAAATAAATAAATGGGAGGTTTTAAAAACAAAACAAACAAACAAAAAAAAAAAACTAAGACTCCATGAGTGTAAACAACCACAGTGCTTTTGTGAAGTTCTTTCCAGGGGAGGGAGTGGCTATACACTCTTGTGAAATGTCTTCTGAAATGTTTCCAGCCTCATGGTTGGCCTTTATCAGGGCTAAATTTTTCAGGGTGGCTCTTCAGATGCTCTTTCAATCTCAAACCCATTTTCACACCCCATCCATCTCTCTAATGCACTCCATTTAACTTGCCTGCCTTTAGCCTCTGTGGCACATGCCTATGTGAGTTTCCTGGGACTGCTGTAACAGATTACCACAGCAAAAACTTACTTTCTCATGGCTCTGGAGGCTAGAAGACCAAGATCCAGGCCTCGGCAGGGACAGGCTTCCTCTGGAGTCTCCTGGGGAGATTCTCTTTCTTGCTGCTTCAGGCTACTGACACCTGTCAGTCATCCTTGGTTCATGGTCACAAAACTCCAGTCTTCAACTCTGTGGTGATATTGTCCCTAGTCCAAAATCTACCTGCCTTTTATAGAGACACTTATGATTATATTTAGAATCCACCTGGAAAATTCAGCATAATCTCCCCATCTCACGACCTTCCCGTCTATTATAATGTACCGGGTAATACCCACAGGTTGCGGGGATGAGGACCTTATATCTCAGGGGAACATTCTGCAGACTGTTACAGTGACACAGCCATCAGGATGTGCTCCCTCAGCTTGCCCTCTTTCTCTGCAGTTCTTGCCTTCAACCATCCTGATCTCTGGGCTCTCTTATCTCACAGGACTTGTCATCATGCTGTACCAAGTGTTATCACCCCCTTTGTGTGTTTGAACACTGCCTGACTCTCTGGGGATATTTGTCACTTCTCTCACTTAGATTTTTCCTACACTGATTTGATTTTGTGCTGTAACATTTTGTTGCCTAAAAACTTCTCTTACAACATGTTCACACTCCGCCCCATATTGTTCTGATAATTCATGTCTTCTCCCTTCTTCAATGTAGACCCCCCTAGGAGCAAGGATGAATTTCTTATTTTCCCCAACAGGACCATCACAGCAGGTGCTGAGATAGTTTCTGGTTTGTGTGTGTCATCCTCTCCCAACTAGATAAGAAATAGAGTCAGACACCAGGGCTGGTATCCTTCAGAGTTCCTCATAAGCTCAGCAGATGCTTGCATAAATGATTGTGCTGTCACAGATGCTGTGGAAGCAGTAGTTACCAAGAGGGAGAAAACAGGAGGCACCTCTAGTGAGAGATGCAGGACATGGCCTTGGGCAGTCGCTTGTACCCATAGCTTCTTTTCTTCATTGGCAAGATGCAAACAATGTGTGAGATTGCCTCTTAAACTCTAAGGAACGTGAAAAGATTGGCTGTTGCTGTCCTGATACTCATTTTTCATCTTAGGTACCTTCCTGTGTGAATCTCCAGTGTTAGCAATGCATGAAGAAAACGTTTATACAGTGGAGCCAAACCGAGTTCAAGTTCGAACCTGGCAGGTAAATTGCTGCTCCATAGCAAGTGGGCTGTGATGATAAAACTAGAGCAGAGTTCAAAATGCTGCCTCTAAATTGAACCAGAGCTAACCAGCTAGATCAGATGTCCCCCATGAGGTGGCTGATTGTAAAAGTGGGTTCTGGCATGGCAGCTCCGTCTATGGCTGTTGTGACTTCAGACATCAGGGAGGCAGGACGGGGCCTTTTGTAGTGAGCAGGACCTTGAATACACAGGGCTATGAGACGGGAGGAATTGCTCGTGTTGGGTTTCACCTGTATCCTGGCTGAGTGGCTTTCAATTTAGGACGTAGTATCTTTGGAGGCCGTTTCCTGTGTGCATCTTATGGACAGCACCAGGGTGACAACAGTGACGGCCTCCAGCACACCGTTTTGTTCCTTTCCGGCAGTGTGGAGTGAGGCACCCCGCCCCATCCACATCCCACACACACTCCAGAAACCTGGGAGTTGCATGGTCTGTTGGCTTCCATGCCTGCCGAAACAAATTACTATAAACTGAATGGCTAAAACACCAGAAATCCCTCTGTGACAGTTCTGGAAGCCAGAATTCCGAGATCCAGGTGTTGATGTTGGTGTTGGTTCCTTCTGGAGGCTTTGAAGGGAGAATCTGTTCCTCCCCTCTTCTCGCGGGTAGTACTGGCAATCTTTTGGTGTTCTTTGGCTTATTCTAGTCTCTGCCCTGTCTTCACATGGCGTTCTCCTCTGTGTCTGAGTCTTCTCTTCTATGTCTTCTTAAAAAAGTTCATTGGATTTAGGGCCCACCCTAAGCCAGAATGGCCTCTGAAGATCCTTAATCACATCTGCAAAGGCCCTTTTTCCTAATAAGGGGCTGTCACAGGTTCCTGTGGACATTTCTTTGTTTGAGATGGTGCTGTTCAGCCGTTGCACAGCAGCACTCTATGACAGGTTGAGAGCATTTGTTATGACCCTGGTTTTAGCTGTGGTTTTTATCCAGCTCTGAGTTCTTCCCTGGGACCTGGTGTCTGCTTTCCTGGGACTGCCATGTGCATGTTCTTGCTCGCACGTTGCTCGTGTGCAGGGCAGCAGCCTACTGGGAAGGGGCGAATGGCATGCTGAGAAGGGGCTAGAGGCTTGCTGGGAATCACAACCTACTGGGGCATCCTGTCTGCCGGGCTTGGGAAGGCATGTGATAGCAGCCCTGAGTTGTCTTTTTTTTTTGTTTGTTGCACTATTAAATTACATGAGGAACGTGTGTGGGTGGTAACAGGTACGACAGTGCCAACGTGTGTGAGGGAAGGTCAGTGCTCTCCAGGCTATGGGTGCACGCTGCTAGCAGTCGTGACTGCAGCAGGGGTCTCATGGTCCCTGAGCCACATCCCTGCCAGGTGGTGCCCAGTCCCATGTGTGTTTCCAGACATTGCTTCTGATTCCTGTGGGGAGCCGGGCACTGAGGAAGGGCCGCTGTGAGGGGGTGGTCTGAGGCAGGAAGGGCAGGGCTGCTCCCGATTGTCCAGGACCCACACCTGAAAGGCTGAGGGGGCTGTAGCCAGTGTGCTGGCCACACATCCAGTCCTGTTTTCTTGGCGTTGCGTTGCTCTTTCCCTGAAGGAGACCTGCTGTGGCCATGCAGTGGGTCTGACAAGGGCAGTTAGTAAAGTTTAAGGACGGCACAGATCTGAGGGCCTAGGCTAGACTCTGGGCTTTCACTGAGCCATGAGCCAGAGGACCAGAGCTCATTCATGGGAAAGGCATACTGCACAGCATAAGGTCTGCTCAGGTGCAAAGTGTGTGAAGACAGAGTGACACTTTAAAGACATAAGTGGTATGAAGTTACATCCCACCTCAAACCCTACAGGGTCCTCTGGCTTCACTTAGATTTGCACTCTTCCCTATGGCCTGCGGCAGTGCTGCCCGTGGCTCTGCTCACTGCCCACTCTCAGTGTCAGCCACTCCCACCTCTGCTCACTCCTTCCCACTGCCTCAGCCTCCAGGATCCTGGACCATGGAGACCTTTTCCTGCTCCAATATGTGTCTCCTCCTTTTCCCTGGAATGCTGGCCCAGCTCTCTGTAGATGATTCCTTACTCTTCTCAGTCTCAGTTGCCCCCAGACCAGACTTTCACTTCCTAAATATGTTACTGAAGTGTAACACACAGGAGTGGGCCCCTCGTACCCAAGTGTGCAGCACAGTGACTTGCACGTGTCGGATACTCCTTTCCTTTTGCCAACCTCCCTCCCCAAGAGTCACCACTCATGACAATAACCGCTTAAAAGTATTTTGGAGGCTTTAACAAAACACTGCTGTAATCAAGTCTTCCCAGGCCAACCTAAGTAGATGGAATTCTTCCTGTCGTCAGAGTGGTAGTTTTCTAATATCCGATTCATTACCTATATGCACTTGCTCCCTTGAGACCGTGCGTGTGTGTGTGTGTGTGTGTGTGCGTGTGCGTGTGCGTGTGTGTGTGTGTGTGTGTGTGTGTGTGTGGGTTGGCGCAGCTGCTGTCTGCTTTCCCCTTTAGGCTATAAGCACCAGAGCTCTTCTGAGGGCAGGGCACTATTTGTAGCACTAGAGTCTAGCAGAGTGCTGGGCACACGTGAAGCCATCAGTAAATATCTGTTGAATGAATGGAATATAGGAGGTTATACATATGTGAATAATATTTAGTAACAAAAATGGAGTGTTGTAAAAGCTGCTGTCCTAAATTTCTTGTTATTTTTTTTTCTTCAGGGGACTGTCAAACAACTCCTCCTTTTCTCTGAGACTGAAGGGAACCCTTGCTTCTTAGACATATGTGGAAATTTCCTGGTTGTAGGGACAGACTTAGCTCACTTTAAAAGCTTTGATCTTTCCCGAAGGTACAGTTTTTATTAAAAGTTATACATTTTTAAAATTTGAAAACAGTATGGTGGATAGAAAATGGTACAGAAGTGAGAAAATTTATCAAGTTTTTATTTCAACATTAACTTGCCACTTCATTTTTTTTAAATGCCTTATATCTTGATCTAAATTCTTAGTCTTTGCATGATAGTAGAGCAGCATAGGGGAGGAGAAGTGTTGATATTTGAAGCACAAGGGATTTGGGGGGTGCAAAACTTCTACACGATAGATACAGGATATTGTGCCTTTGTGAAAACACACAGAACTTTATAGCACAAAGTCTGAACCTTAATAACTGAAAAATTTTTTAAAATCATTTAGAACATTAACAAGCCCCAGGATCAAATACAGATGGTAACAAAACAGTTTAACTGTATTAAAATGTATGAAAAAACTTCACTGAAGGGTGTGGGAGAAAGTGGTCCCTTAAGCAACTATGAGGATTAGTGGGGACTCTAGCAGAGGGCAGAGAGAGCTGCACGTGAGCACTGTTCTCTGCTCACATGGTTGTTTCACAGGGATATGGATCAATAATTCTAATGCTCTTACACATACATGCTGTAACTGAGCAACTAAGCAAATGGATGCCAGATAGCAGAAGCCAATGTCTCGCATTTGGAGGGGGAGGTCACCAGTAAGGTAGGGAAAGAGGTGGGGATGACCCATGCGGGGGGGATTAGCATTGGAGAATCAGTACAGACTTGTGTTTTGCTTATATAACTGCACATGCAGTAAATCGTGTGTCTGTGCTCTGGTTAGTGCACACAACCTCTTGCTCTGCCAGCCTAGAGGGCCCAGAAGCAACGACACCCTAGCAGCAATGAAAACACCCAGCCCCTGATCCTGGGCTCTAATACCATCTTCCAGTGAAGAGCTAGGGCTCTGTGGAGAAATGGCTGATTCTAGGACTGGGGCAGGAAATATACAGAAGAGCCTAAAGTGTGCTGTAGTGCTAGAAAGTAAGGAGGTGCTAAAATCAAACCCAATGAATTTGATCCTCACAATGATGGATCAAAGAGATGCAGAACCAACTGAAAAAGCTCCCAGTAGCCAAAGTTGGAATAATGTAAACAGTAAAAGAAGTAAAGTAGCATTAAATTGTGACCCAAAGTAAAAAATAAACATACAGGAATCCACACTGATGTAAATGATGACGGCAGTTGATGGGAGAGAAGAGGCAAACCTCCAGAGAGAAGATTGGGAGCAGCTCACGTGGACACGCATAACTCCCTTCCCTCAGGATGGTGCACTTAGTTCTTTGCAGAGAGCACCGCCTGGGACGAGGGAGTAACCGCACAGTGGAGGCCAGACCCCTCCATCTCCGCCCAGGCGTCACAGTAGCAGTGATGATTCAGGTTAATGGCATGTGCCCTTGATAAGAAGTGATGAAAATGATGCTGCTTCTGTGCTCTCTCCCTCCTCAAATCCAGTCTAATCGTGAGAGAAACAGATAAATCTCAGCAGAGGTGCATCCTCCAGTACACCTGGCCAGCACCCCTCAAAACTGTCAAGGTCATCAAGTAACAGAAAAGTCAGAAAAACTGCCATAGCCCAGAGGAGCCTAAAGTGAAATGACAAGTAGACATCCTGGTGGGATCCTGGATGGGTCTTGGGACAAATGCAAAACATTAGGGAAGAACTGAGGGATGCAAAGTGAAAAACTGGTAACAAGTTACCACTGTATACCTAGTATTGTTTATCTGGGCAGCAAACTAGAAACAGCCTCACTAACAGGGGACCTGTTAAGCAACTTGTAGTTTATCCATATGATGGAAACTATGTAACTGCAATGACATATTAGTGTAAAGGAAAGAGTGCAAAGTACAGAACAGCAATTTTTTTTATTTTTTATTTTTTGTTGAGACAGTGTCTCAAGCTGTTGCCCTGGGTGGAGTGCTGTGGAGCCATAGCTCACAGCAACCTCCAACTCTTAGGCTCAAACAATCCTCTTGCCTCAGTTTTTGTATTTTTTAGCAGAGACGGGGGTCTCGCTTTTGCTCAGGCTTGTCTTGAACTTGTGAGCTCAAGCAATCCACCCACCTTGGCCTCCCAGAGTGCTAGGATTATAGGCGTGAGCCACCATGCCCAGTCAGAACAGCATTTTTTTTTTTTCTGAGACAGAATCTTACTATGTCACCCTTGCTAGAGTGCTGTAGCATCATAACTCACAGCAACCTCAAACTCCTGCGATTCTCTGGCTTCAGCCTCCCAAGTAGCTGGGACCACAGGCACCCTCCACAATACCCGGCTATTTTTTTGTTTCAGTTATCATTGTTTAGCTGCCCCAGGCTGGGTTCAAACCTGCTAGCCTCAGGTGCGTGTGGCTGGCTCCATAACACTGTGCTACAGGCACTGAGCCCAGAACATTTTTTTTTTTGCAATTGTTTTTTTTTGGCCAGGGCTGGGTTTGAACCTGCCACCTCCGGCATATGGGGCTACGCCCTACTCCTTTGAGCCACAGGCACCGCCCCAAGAACAACATTTTTGATAAGCTGCTTTTTGGGTAAGAAGAGGAAGAGGACTAAGAATACACATTAGCATTTGCTCATTTGTGAAGTTTAACAGCTCACCTGTACCCCAAGTCTGGCCCATGCCATGGCGCAAGTGCAGCAGAGCTCAGGCCAAGAGCAAAGGTTTGACCTGTCCATAGACAGTGGATAGCAAACACACATAGCAAACGGAGCTCTGGTTTGTACTGAGGCCCTTCTCTCTCCCTACAGAGAGGCAAAAGTCCATTGCAACTGCAAGAACCTGGCGGAACTGCTCCCCAGCGTGGGGGCCATCGCCTCCCTCAGATGCAATGCCACTGGGAACAAGATCAGCATCCTCCTCAGTGAGGTGAGCCGCAGTCTGCGTAGATGCGCCTGGCTGGGGGGCAGGCCTGGGGCTGTGCAGTGGAAGGGCCTGCCCCACCCTGCCTTGCTTCATCCCGCTGTTCTTGTGCTCTGCCTTTCCTGCTGGGCCTCCCGCTGGGCCTCCTGCCTCACCTTGTGCCTGCTTCTCAGGTGGGTCTCCATGTCCAGCTTCTCTGGTCAGCCCCTCCTTTCTTGCTCTTTCGTTCCTGTCCTCTCTACAAGTCTCTGCTGTGTGGGTTCCATCCTTTTACCCCCCACCTGCATATTTTCCCCACCTTCCATCCTTTCCTAGCTTTCTTCTTTTCTTATTTCATCAGAAACAGTTGTTTCTCCTTCAGAGAAACAGTCACCTGCAAAGGGCCTAGAAAGAGAGCGGCAGCTGGGCATAAAGACCCTGTGGTGACCTTAGTTGGCCCTTTACCACCCACCATTGTTCATCTGTTCTTTCATTCATTCAAGGGATGATTACTGGTTGCTTGCAGCAGACTAGGCACTTTGCTGGGTGGCACAGGTATAGAGGTGCTCAGGTAAGCAAAAGGACTGGGCCCCTCCCTGGATGAACAGATGGCAACACCAAAGCAGCACTTGAGTGAATGCCATACTTGAGGCAAGAGCTCAAGTGTGCTAGGAGAGCATAGGACAGTGCTGAGTCCAGCTGCCATGGAGGGTGGAGACAGCTTCCTGAGCAGGTGACGTCCAACTGAGATGTGAGGCAAAGATGAGATGGGGAAAGTGTCCGAGCAGAGGAGCAGTGAGGGCAGAGGCCTGCACTGGCAGCACGTGGGCTCACCAAGCATCTGCCTCTAGGGCGGAAGGAAGAGTCTGAGGCTGGTGTGGTAGGTGGGCTGACTTGGACCTGGATGGAGGGAGGAGGATAATGTCAGTACCACGTTTCTGGAAGATGGGATAATGGGGACCGATGATGCCAGAGTCCGTTTGGCACCTCTCACGGCCATCCTGGAGTAGCTGATCATCTAGACTCTACTGGTCATGCGGTAGGAAGGGTAGGTGGAGCTTGGTGATTGATTGGCCTTAGCTGTGGGGCTTAAAGAGCCACTGGCAGCTGAGTGAAGGGCAGAAAAGAAAATTAGGTGAGGAACCCTCTGAGGGTGTGTTGAGCTAGAGGCTGAGAAGGACAGGTGGCTCAGTACAGATGGCTAGCTATGGGTGTTGCAGGGACTGTGGGGCTGTCCCCAAGGCAGATGCTCAGGGGCAAAAAGAACCGGCCCCTGCTGCCCTGAGAACCCAGCCGGGCCCTGGGAAGCTGGGTGAGCAGGTGCGGCCTAACAGGTTGGGGCTTCTGAGAAGGTGGCGGCAACTGGAACCCAGAGGGGCAGAATGGTCCCCTCAGCCCTTAGCCCCCAGGCAGTGCAGCTGTGTGTGCACGAAGCAAAAATGCAATCCACAGGGCCAGGGACTGTGCGCCAGCCTAGTGATGAGGGAGCATAGGTAGCAGAAGGGACTGTGGGGACAGCGCAGCAGACAGGGCAGGTGAGTGGGGCCCCTGCACCTCCTTGCGTGGTATTGGGAATACTTATGGGGAAAAACTAGTGCAAAAGAAAAGCTCAACTGTAATAAAGGAGTTTGCAGTGACAGGTAGCCCTAGTCCCAGTGTAGTCTCCCCTCCCCTGTGGGGCTGGGCCAGCTCGTTGCCTGTTCCATCTGTTGCCAGTGTTTCCACCAGGACATTGTTTGGTTTTCATTCTATTTATAGTATTTGTAAAGATGTTAAAAAGTGTATGTTTTGTGTAGTCTAACCTATTGATGATTTTAATTTCTGATTTCTTCCATGGTTAACCTATGGTGTCTTTTCTAAAATTTTGGCAAATTTTTATTTTCTTACTTTCTTACTAAAAATACATAAATCCCATTTACCATTCCAGTATCTGCTAGAATAAAGTTTTCCACAGTGTGCCTAAGTTCTTAGCACATGTTCCCCCAGTACAGCTTTTTTGGGAATGTTGGACCCAAAACTGGTGTGTGAGTTAGATCGGCTGGTGGACAAGGTCTGTCCAAACAAAGCCAAATTTCAGGGCCTCCCTGCCCATGGTCACAGAGGAAACAGGTGTTAGAGTAGAACAGTGGTTCTCACCCTTCCTAATGCTGCAGCCCCTTAATACGGTCCCTTTGGGTCAGTGGAGAACCGCTGGAGTAGAGGCTCCCTGTCCTCAGTTCTTTGTGTGCCCACATGTCCTGCCCTGTGCAAGGACTGGGAAGAGGGAGGTGGGGGGCCAGGTGTAGCAATCACGTTTGCACCTGCCTGCCTTGACTTCAAGGACTAGCTGGCTAAATGTTGAGGCCAAGATTCTTTCCCAGTGTCCTGACCTCAATGGCAGGTTGGCCAGGGAAAAGGGAGAAAGAACAGGGCAGACCCACAGTGGTGCTCTCAGGAGGAGAAAGGGGGTACCGGGAATGAGGCTCCTGGGCAGAAGAAACCCACTGTGTGTGAGATCAGGAGTAGAACTTGGAATTGTGAGCACTTAGAAAAAGATGTCCAAAAAGATGACAGCCTCCTTCCCTGAAAATTATTAAATACCTTCACAAAAGTGGGTGAAAAACGATTTCTCAGCCTTGGTTGCACATTGGAATCTCCTGGGCAGCTCTTAGACGGCCTGAGGCCTAAGGTACCCTTAGGTCGGCTTAATGATCAGACTCTCTGGGGTTGGGAACCAGTCTCTACTTTTATTTATTTCAGTTCAGCAGGCATTTATTTTGCAGTTTCAATATGAAACTGCAGTTTCAATATGAAAGGTGGAGTTTGGGTGCAGTCTCAGGAGACTGACATAGAAAAGACCTGCACACACTGCTGTCAGCAGACTCCTCTGTCTGGTAATCTGTCGCTGCCAGTGGGGATGGGTTAGTGTCTACCCAAATCCTTCCTCCCACTGCCTGAAACACTGACTTTAGTTAGTAAAGACCCAAGGTGCTCTTTGCATTTGCTAACATGTCTTTTTCTTTTTTTTTAGAGACAGTCTCACTTTATCACCCTGGGTAGAGTACTGTGGTGTCACAGCTCACAGCAACCTCCAGCTCCTGGGCTTAGGCGATTCTCTTGCCTCAGCCTCCCGAGTAGCTGGGACTACAGGCGCCCGCCACAACGCTCGACTATTTTTTGTTGCAGTTTGGCCAGGGCCGGGTTTGAACTGTCAGTGTATGGGGCCGGCTCCCTACTCACTGAACCATAGGCGCCGCCAACATATCTTTTTCTTAAAATAGGGTCTCAAAAGATTGAGGAGGAATTTATATAACATAAAATTAACCATTGTAGAGTGAACAGTTCAGTAGCATTTAGTACCTTCACAGTGTTTTACAACTACCTCATCTAACTAATTCCAAATATTTTCATCATCTCAAAAGAAAACCCTATGCCCATTAAACAGTCCTTCTTATCCTCCCTCCCTGCAGCCCCTGGCAGCTACTTCATTCCTTTTTACAGCTGAGTGATAGTCCTTTTTTGTTTTTCTTATTTTTTTAAGATGAGGTCTTGCTGTGTTGCCTGAGCTAGTGTCCAGTGTTATCTTAGCTTATAGTAACCTCAGACTTTATTCTTGTAGAGACAGAGTCTCACTTTATCACCCTCGGTAGAGTGCCGTGGCGTCACAGCTCACAGTACTCCAACTTCTGGGCTTAGACGATTCTCTTGCCTCAGCCTCCCGAGTAGCTGATACTACAGGTGCCCACCAGAATGCCTGGCTATTTTTTGTTTGGTTGGTTGGTTTTAGTTTTATTTTCCGGCTATTTTTTTGTTGCAGTTTGTCTGGGGCCAGGCTCAAACCCGCCACCCTCGGTATATGAGGCGGGTACCCTACCCTCTAGGTCACGGGCACCACCCCAACCTTAGACTTCTGGGCTCAGGCGATTCTCCCATTTCAGCCTCCCAGGTAGCTGGGATTACAGATTTGTGCCACTATGCCTGGCTAATGCTTAAATTTTTGTAAAAATGAGGTCTTCCTATGTTTCCCCAGTTGGTCTCAAACTCCTGGCCTCAGCCCCCACCTTGGCCTCCCAGTGTCCTAGATTACTAGTGTGAGCCACTGCGCTTGGTCTAATAGTAATAGTCCTTTCTGTGGCTAGACTACATGTTCCTTATCCATTTATTCATCCATGGACACTCTGGTTCTTGCCATTTTTTGGTTCTTGTGAATGGTGATGTGATCACATAAAAGCCTCCCAGGAGTTGCACTGGCAGCCTTGCCTGGGGCTGAGGACCAGGTGCAGGATCAGGCCTTTCCCAAGCACAGAGAGTTTTGCCACTCCTTGAGATGCTCCTCTTTCTTGGCCTTCCTTGCTATGGGCAGCACTCATTACCACATGTGCCAGCTCTGAAATACAACTGCCCAACATCCTCCATCTTCATGAAATGTGCTTCATGTGTGAGAATTGGTTTATCAGAATCTGATTCTTCCTGGTTACATTGTTTAATCTACCACAACTAAAATAAAATTTCATCTGAGTACAGTGGCTCACACCTGTAATCCTAGCACTCTGGGAGACTTGAGGCGGGTGGATTGCCTGAGCTCAGAAGTTTTAAGACCAGCCTGAGCAAGAGTGAGACCCTGTTTCTAAAAAAAAAACTAGCTGGGTGTTGTGGCAGGTACCTGTAGTTCCAGCTGCTGAGGAGGTTGAGGCAAGAGAATCATGTGAGCCCAAGAGTTTGAGTTTTCTGTGAGCTGTGACGCCATGGCACTTAACCCCAGAGTGACTGAGTGAGACTCTGTCTCAAAAATAAATAAATAATAAAATAAAATTTAAAGTTAATATTAAAAGCAGCTGGACACAGTTTTTTAGAATTTATTTTCAATTATCTGAAATTACAAAGTAGGAATTTTAAAAGTTTCAGTTGGACAAAGAGACGTTGATGTTCAAATTATGGATGCTCCAAGCAAGCTTCTCCTCAGAAGCTGAGTAGCTTGTGGACCTGGCTGACACCAGGCATGTTTCTCAGACATGTGCTGCACTGGCCTTGAGCACAGCCCACCATAAGCTTCCTGGTTTTCTCTTTCCCTAGGCTGACAACATCCCTGATTCCAAAATCTGTTTCTACGATGTTGAAATGGATACCATGACCGTCTTCGATTTCAACACTGGACATATTGATCAGAGAGAGACACCGTCCTTTAAAGGGCAAGAGACTCACAAGTAAGACTGTGAGTTGGGAGGATTTTATTAGAAAATATGTTGAAAACAATATTTCTTTACTCCTTCTTTCAGGCAGTTTGATGCTTATACATCAACCTTCAAAAGACCTTAGCAATTAATAGTGGTAAAAATAAAAAGTAAAACAGAAACATGCTTGAGTAGTCAAGATAGGTTTCAGACTTTAGTCTCTCTTCTCCAGGTTTAAGGTTCTGGGACTGGTTGAGTGGAAATTTCTGGAAGAGGTGTTGCCAAAGTGCCTGTGAAAATGGCCTGTGAGTCACAGGAGGGAAAGTAACACAGAGACGCCAACAGGGCACTTGTACTTCTAGAAGAAATAATCATCTTTCTTCAGGAGTTCATGTAATATATATTTGTAGTTAGTTTTGCTACTAAGAACAGGTTCAGAGGGCATTAAGTGCTTATGGTGTTTCACTTGCCATCCGTAACTCCCTGCAGAGTGAGCCCTGTGCAGCAGGGCACCGGTGAGCTGCTGGCCGCCTGGAGAGGCTGGGCTTGGTGGGTATGCAAGCAGCAGAGTGTGACAGAGCGCAGAAGCAAGGCAGAAACCTTTAGCCTTGAATCAGCGGCCCTCCAAAGAGCAGAGGAATTTAAAATGTTAGATTTGTGACTTTTCTTCAGTCTTTCTGTTTTTTAAAGCTTGATTACTTTTGCTAGTACTGAGGCCCCTCCTTTCAGACATACATGCTCTGTCCAGCTTTCCCCAAATCCTCCATGGCTCTCTACCACACACCTTCCTGTCATATCCTTTCCTGGAACCTTCGTTCACTCTGTGGGCTCCACATCATCCCTCTGCTGCTGACTCCACACTGCACAGACATGTTTTTACTCCTTACCCCTTCGGAAAAATCGCCTTGGACTTTTCACCCGACTTCAGACATTTATGCCTATCTCACCCTCACTTCTGAGTCCCCTTTCTCATCCTGGTACCACTTTCTTGGCCACCTAGGTTTCAAACCTCAGAACTAACCTTGTCTTTAATCCCTGCTGCCTGTGACCTTAGTTCTAGTTCTCTTTGTTTTGAAATGTCTGATTCATGCTTTTCTCTCACCTCTACCTGCTGTCGATAGCTTCTCTTTCAGAGAGTCGCAGGAGCCTCTGAATGACTTCCCAAATGTGAGTCTCACCCACCTTCTCTCTGTCCACTCTGCATCCCTTGGCAGGCCAGTCTTGCTTCAAAGGAACCAACCTGTGTTCATGGTGTTCTGTAGTCGCTAAGTAAACAACCTTCTCACATCTGCCTTCCTCTCTGCACAGTGCTGGGGCAGGATGTGGCTGTGGAACTCTCCGATGTGGGTGCAGGTGGCACCCAGGAGGGATTGTTACATTTTGCAAGACCGGCTCCTAGTCCTCCCACACAGCTGCCATAGCCCTGCTGCCTGGCAGCTTCTGCCACCACTTTCCAGGCCTCTCTCTTCAGGTGCCTCCATTCCTTGCCACCCCATTCATTTTGTCTCCCTACAGTACTTCCTTGAGTTCTGGGCCCATAAAACATGGAATTTTAGAGATTGGAGGGCCCCGGTACTGACTAGCAGGGGGTGCCATCCCATTGCAAGGTCAGTCAGCTAGTCCTGGAAAAGGACAGGAAGAGTCAAAGCACCGTGATTCTGTGACCCCCCTCAAGCTAGACTTTACTTTGGACTCTTTTTATTGTTGTTGTTGTTGTTGTAGGGGATTCATTGAGGGTGCAGAGAACCAGGTTTCACTGATTGCAGTTGTTAGGTAAAATCCCTCTTATAATTGTGTCCCATCTCCAAGGGGTGTGTCACACACTGTGACCCCCCCTAACTCCCCTCCCTCCTTCCCTCTCTCCATTACCCCTTTCTCCACCTCCCATCATACACTACGTCATCAGTTGTCTTCATATCAGAATTGAGGGTAGCGCCTGTGGCTCAATGGGTAGGGTGCCGGCCCTATATACCGAGGGTGGCAGGTTCGAACCCGGCCCTGGACAAACTGCAACAAAAAAATAGCCAGGTGTTGTGGCGGGTGCCTATAGTTCCAGCTACTTGGGAAGCTGAGGCAAGAGAATCACCTAAGCCCAAGAGCTGGAGGTTGCTGTGAGCTGTGACGCACAGCACTCTACCGAGGGCAACAGAATGAGATTCTTTCTCTAAAAAAAAAAAAAAGAATTGAGTACATTAGATTCTTGCTTCTGCATTCTTGTGATGCTTTACTAGGAAGAATGTGTTTCAACTCCATCCAGGTTAATACAAAAGATGGAAAGTCTTCATCTTTTTTAGTGGCTGAATAGTATTCCATGCTGTACACATACCACAGCTTGTTAATCCATTCCTAGGTTGGGGGGCATTTAGGTTGTTTCCACATTTTGGTGATTGTATATTGAGCTATGATAAACAATCTAGTGCGAATGTCCTTATGATAAAATGTTTTATTTTCTTCTGGGTAGATGCCCAGTAATGGGATTGCAGGATCGAATGGGAGGTCTAGTTTGAGTTCTTTGAGGATTCTCCATACTTCCTTCCAAAAAGGTTGTATTAGTTTGCAGTCCCACCAGCAGTGTAAAAGTGTTCCCCTCTCTCCATATCCACGCCAGCATCTGCAGTTTTGAGATTTTTTGATGTGGGCCATTCTCACTGGGGTTAGGTGATATCTCAGGGTAGTTTTGATTGGCATTTCTCTGATAATTAGAGACGAGCATTTTTTCATATGTTTTTTAGCCATATGTCTATCTTCTTTAGAGAAGGTTCTAGCCATCTCTCTCGTCCATTGATACAGGGATTGTTGGTTTTTTTATGCTGATTAATTTAAGTTCTCTGTAGATTCTAATTATCAAGCTTTAATCCGATTCATAATATGCAAATATATTTTCCCATTCTGATGGTTGTCTGTTTGCTTTGGTAGTTGTCTCTTTAGCTATACAGAAGCATTTCAATTAAGTCCCATTTGTTCATTTTTGTTGTTGTGGCAATTGCCACTGAAGTCTTCTTCATAAAGTCTTTCTCCAGTCTGATAACTTCAAGTGTTTTCCCCATAGTTTCTTCAAGGATTTTATTGTTTCATGCCTTAGATTTAGATCTTTTATCCATCTTGAATCAATTTTAGTAAATGGAGAAAGGTGTGGGTCCAGTTTCAGTCTTTCACATGTGGTTATCGAGTTCTCCCAGCACTATTTGTTGAATAGGGATTCTTTCTCCTAGTGTATGTTCTCGTTTGGTTTATCAAAGATTAGGTGGCTATAAGACTAGTTTCAAAAAAAAAAAAAGATACTAGGCTCGGCCCCTGTGGCTCAACGGGCTAAGGCGCCAGCCACGTACACCTGAGCTGGCGGGTTCGAATCCAACCCGGGCCCACCAAACAACAATGACAGCTGCAACCAAAAAAAAAATAGCCGGGCGTTGTGGTGGGCACCTGTAGTCCCAGCTACTTGGGAGGTGGAGGCAAGAGACTCGCTTGAGCCCAGGAATTGGAGGTTGCTGTGAGCTGTGATGCCACGGCACTCTATCCAGGGTGACAGCTTGAGGCTCTGTCTC
>CAUYRH010029088.1:0-28760 GCA_963574655.1 Perodicticus potto | reverse complement strand
GTATAGCAACCATGAAAGATGATCATGTATTTGCCTCTTGAACCCCTCCAAGGACACTGCGTTAGGGGATAGCGGGCTCCACTGTTGAAGAGTGCCATTAGAAAGTTCTCCTGGGA
This sequence comes from Perodicticus potto, assembly GCA_963574655.1. Lineage (NCBI taxonomy): Eukaryota > Metazoa > Chordata > Mammalia > Primates > Lorisidae > Perodicticus > Perodicticus potto. The sequence goes on along the minus strand of CAUYRH010029088.1, from coordinate 28,644 downwards.
GGGTGATTAGTGGGATCACACGGTGCATCTTACAAGGGTACAAGTGAAAATTACTAAAGGTAGAATATAAATGTCTTCATATAGTGATTAAAAGGCCATATAGACTATGTTAAATAGTTCAATGAAAATATTTCAGATTGTATATAAAGTCAGCACATTGTGCCCCATGATTGCACCAATGTACACAATTATGATTTAATAAAAATTAAAAAAAAAAAAAAGTTCCCCTGCTTCCGCCGATTGTTTCTAGTTCTAGAACTAAGAGGATTAAGACTTGCTGAGCACATAACAAAAAACTAATGATAACTGCCAAATATAATGGAGTTATTTCTTCCAAGATGTTCAAAGGACTTTTAAAAACACAAAATCATCAACTCTTGGAAATGAAAATAACCTTACTCAAAAATGTTTATTGAATAAAATTGAATATAGTTCCTTTTACTGCTTCCCAATATAAAAGCACTCAAGTTATGCTGTAAAGGGAATCATTTTATTTCTTTCTAGGAGAAAACTTCATAATCATCCATGACCAAATAGGCCCTAAAATCCTTAAACTCAGAAAATATACCTTAAAATCTAAACCAAGTCCCTCATGCCAAAGCATTTCTCCCGGTCTCAGCCCATCCTTTATCTTCACATCCTACAAGAGGGATTAAATCAGTGCTACATAACAAGATGCCAATAACATTTGAGCCAATGCACTCCGCAAGGCAGGAGGTGGTATTCCCATTTACAGCGCGAGGAACTCATGGTTAGAAGGGTTAGCCAACTTGTCCAAAGCCTAACAGTTCAAACTTAGGTCTGCTCAGCTTCAAAAGTCACACTGTTTTCCCTGCAGTCAAAGCATCTATGACAGTCAATCATTCCTAACAACCATACTCTGTCCCTAAAATGTACAGAAATAATTATTTCCACCATTTCCATCAGAAGCATGGAAACACTATACCGAAATCTTACAGTCTTTCACCAGGTTCCACCCTCTTGAGGCATTCAAGCCTTCCTGGGATGAAGAAAACACAACCAAAGACAATCCAAAGCCAGGATGCGGGACGCCAGCATCCCAGACACACCCAAGGGGTAGAGCGGCATCTCCCTGGCTCCCGCTTTGTGCTTTCCTACTGCCTCCTCCAGCAGGGAACTGGCTCCAGACCTCACTCACAACGGGGCTGTGGCGTTCAGGAGCCCATGAAGCATGGCATTGTTTAGGCAGCACAAACGTAACATTTACCTGGGTCCTGGCACCTTTTCTCTGTGCTCTGCTTTTGGTAAATATTTGGCTGACTCACTCAGGAGAGGGCCAGGGGCCTCCTTGCCCATATCCCAACATTCCCAGTTCTAGGAAGATAACTACGGAATGCTGGGATAGGCACAGAAGAATCACAACTGTTAAAATACCACTCCCTCAGTCATCAGCGGAAAATTACCTGTATCAGTTTGCCTCTAGTATGCTGAGAAGCTCTGAAACATTTGTGTCAGAGCCCTTGGCCCATATTTAAAGCTCAGCTTCAGATCCTGCTATGGTTCGTTCCTTCCTGGTATGGTTTCTGTCTGTTTGGAGCTCACAACCTCGGCAATCCACTTCACATAGGTATCAGAGCTCCCTGCCTGGCTCGCTTTCTAACGTACTATGCAGGGTGCTGGAAGAACACCCAGCAGCCCTCCACCCCCAAACACCTACCTCCAGAAGCACACATATCCCTGGGCTCATCTGGCCTCACTGAATCCCTGAGCACGGGAGATGAGCTCTCCATTTCTCAAGAGTGCAAACCATAGCCAAGAGTTTAGAGCTCTCACAGGATGTGAATAGCGCAGACAGACACAATCCTGAACCTACTGCTTCTCCCCTCAGTCCCTGGAGAGAAAATGCCCACTCTCTTGACAGTCTCTATTCTGTATTGGCCCAAGGAAAGTACACAATGCTCCAGTGCCCCCATTCTCAGGTGTCTGTCTTTGAGACCTTTGCCTGGCATTCTGAAGCTACCCACCCTTTATCTATCATCTCCCTGAGAGACGTGGTCATTAGCAGAGAGCACCATGTAGGTGTCTAATTAAGCAATCAGCAGCAAATGCAGAAACCTGTTCAAGTCACCCCACAGAGCATCCACCTTGGGATCCTCTTACAGGCAATTCCCTCCCCTGAGCTTCCTGGCGAGGTCCCTATTGTTTGCCTAGAACACAGAAAAGTGTCTGATTCTGTCCTTCTACTTATCTGCTGGCACGGACTTCCCGGCCTCTGCACAACCCCAGGGGGTACTACTGCCATATAACACAATGTGAACGGTGCCCTCAGAATTGTGGGATACAGTAGCCATGGTAGGTAGGAATGTGAAGGTTCCCAGATGGGAGGGACAGGGTTTTGTGAGAGGATGCTCTCTTACCTGACCTCTTTAGGTGTCCCAGAGCCATATCCCGCCGTCCTGGCATTTTGGGGGCAGGGCACAAGAAGCAAGGTGTTTTCAAGATGATTGATAAGAAGATGGCAGAAGTGGAGGTGGGAAGCTTGAGTGGCTCAGCCACACTCTTGCCCACCTGTGTCTCTGAGCCCTCTTGTCTGCACTGTAGCTCATCTGTTCCTGTTTCACCCTTTAAATGGAATGTTCCACTTGCCCTGTGAACCCAGGGAGGAAGACATTCCCTGTTCAAGAAAAGCTTTCCCTTTTTTTGAAAACTAAGGAATCTAGCATTCTATCCAATATCCCTACAGATTATAGTGGAGGGAATAGGCCCAGAGTGAACTCAGAGGAGGACCCCGAAAGGACAAGACTGACTCTAGCTGCTCACCACTCCCCCTGGCCTGGAGATGGTGTAACCCAGGGGAAACAGACACCTGTTGCCACTATTACTCCTGGCAGATCTCACTCTTGGGTGTCAGGTGGGTGCCCCAACCAAGCTGGGATAAGACATAGTGAAACCCCCCTCCGACCTCTTCTCCCGTGCCCCTCCCTGAGTTATGGCTTGTCTTTCTTCTTCTAGGCCAGTGATTCTCAACCTTCCTAATGCTGCAACCCTTTAATACAGTTCCTCACGTTGCGGTGACCCCCAACCATAAAATTAGAACTAATTTTACGGTTAGAATTAATTTTATGGTTGGGGGTCACCACAACGTAAGGAACTGTATTAAAGGGTCACGGTATTAGGAACTGTATTAAAGGGTCACGGCATTAGGAAGGTTGAGAACCACTGTTCTGGGCCCTCGTCTCCCTGGCTCAGAGACCTTTACCCTCCTCCCTTCTTAATTTCACAATGGAGCAGAAGAGGCAAAGACACCTGTATTGATGCCCAGAAGATTTTCAAAGGGACAGCACATACACCAGTATTAGGGGGCAGGGAGGGGGAGCAGCCCCCCAGAGACAAATCCAGGGCTTCTAATTCCACAGGGGCTTATGTTACCCCAAACCCATACCCCGAGAGGTATCAATGTAGGCTCCAGTGCCCTCATATGCCCCAGGGCTCTGCCAGCTTGGCCGGGAACCCTGGCACACACTCCTGTTCCACCAAGATATGTGGGTTCTCTCTGGCAGAAATGGGAGAAGGACAGCCCTGTCCAGCTGTTTTCCAACTCCTATGAGAGAAATTGGACTTTGATGACAACAAGAAAGATTTAGGTTAGATACTAAGAAGCACTTGAAATGGGTGATAAGAGGAAGTTTAGGACTCTGCCGTTGGGCTTTCAAAAAAAAGTCTGTAGGCCATGACATACACCTGTATTCATCATGTGACTCTGTGCTCAGAAAGCCTCAGTGGTCGCCCTTCCCCTGCCTGCTACCAACTCCGCAGCTTGGCATCTAGGGCCCACTACAGCATATCTCCACTTATCTTTCAAACTTTCATAAATTTTGTAATCCAGCTGGACTGAGCATCTCAGTATTTCCCAGAAAGGCCTTCAGCTTCCCTCCTCTGGCTGTACAATCTCCCTTCCCTCTCCCCTGGAGTTCCCTATTCCTCTCCCATCATGAGAACGAGCCATATTTAAGGTAGCAGATCTCGGCCAAATCGATGCTCTTATAACCTAAAGAACTTCTTCTAAAGATAGATTCTCTAACCCCATCTCAGAGACCTGTTAAGTCCAAATCTCCAAGGGGGAGGCAAGTGGACACAGCTTTAAGGGTGAGCTTAAATGCCATCTCTTCCAGAAAGCCTCTGTTAAACAGCCCCAGCCCACAGAAACTCCCTCCCCTGTGAAATTATAGGCACGTATTAGTCATTCATTCCACAGAAATGTCTTGGGCATCCACAGTGCTAGAGACTGAGATAAGATGTGGTCCCTGCCCTCAAGGAACCCCTAATCTAGAGATAGGATACTACTAAAAACAGACCAACAAAACCACCTTCCCATCAGAGGCAGCCCATGACGAGGGCAGCGCGAAGGGGGAGTCAGGAGGTGCTCAGGGACGGCCACAGCACAGAGACAGCAGCATCTGGGGGGAAGAGGCAGGGCATTCCAGTGACTCACAATAAACAGGGAGAATATTGGGGGCCATGACTAGGTCAAGGGTCATTTTGGGAAGTAATAATAGAAACTAAGGTTTGTGTGTTTCTATGTACACGGCTCAGAATGCTTTATATTTACAACCTCATTTATTCCTCATAGATGAATGAAGTTGGGAGGGTATTTGGAGGCCAGACTGTGGAGTCCCACAATGCACGTAACACAAGGCACAAAGTGGCCCCTGCTTGATAAATATTTTCTCCTTGATCAATGGATAAAATGATCTTTAAAGGCTCACTCCGCCTGGGAGGAAACTAGGATCCTTCAGGAGCAACTAAAGCTCAGAAAAATATTTTTCTAACTTTTTAAACTATTAAAAGAAACACCAGGACTAACAAGGAGTAGAGAGGCCCTGGTTGGGTAAGAACGTGGCTTTCCTGATACAGGATGTAGAAAGCGGGTGTTAGAGCACTCCCTGCCCCCACAAGAAATCCAAGCTGGGTTCAGGAAGGCCGCTACTAAGAAAGACAGCTGTGAGCTGTTCAGAACAGGGACGGGGAGAGATGCTCTGGATGGGCGAGCCCCATGGTACCCAACCTCACTAGTAGTCTTCCCCATGGCAATGCAAGACTTGTGGGGGTGGAGTTCCCTCCGCACACCCCAGAGCTGGCAGAGCCCTTGGAGCTGACCTTGTCCTCTCTCCCCACTCCAGGTTCAGTTACTTAGCTAACTCATCCCAGAGGGAGGGAGGTCCTTCTAAAAGGTCACAATTCCCCTTGGTCTCTATCTTTTCTAGCCTCCTAGTCTCTTTGGTGCTTTAACCTTTATCTAGCTGACTGGAATTTAAACCCATTCCCCACTGGGGAAATCAATAGACATATCAGACTTGCTGGGATGAAAGTGACGCCACCAGGCAGATGGCAGCCACACCCCTTCTGCCCTCCCCTGGCCTGGCATTAGGCCGCCCCGGGATGGGGGTTACTCTGCTGTACTTCCACTGGGGCTGGAGAACTGAGGAGCTGAATAATGACCTCAGGGAAAGAGGGAAAGTGGCCTCTTTGTGTCCACTTCCTTAGACATCTCTATGGGCAGTACAGAATCACATAATCTACCACACAATCTACAGCCAAAATAACCAGACCGGAAGCCAGGAGACATGCCTTCTAGGCTCCGCAGGCCTTGACCTGATCATGGAACACCTCTGCGCCTCTCCTCCTTCACCTGTAGAATGGAATGAAACCTGTGCTCACCAAATTCAACTCTTTTGAACATAAAATAACTTGATAAAGATGTTTCAAAACATTAAACCTAAAAGCAAACATCGGGTGCTGTTGATAGAACACCAGGCAGTTCACAAAGAGGCCTGGGTCAGCCCCCGGTCCTCAGCTCCAGGCAGGCCTGAAGGTCAGGGAACCTTTCCTTGACTTGAGCCTGGGGCTGGGTAAGACAACGACCAGTGATGTTCCTATGGCCAGGCCTCCTCTGAGCACTTATCAGCAGAAACTGTCCAACCAGGAATGAAAGCCTGGCGGGAGCCACAGCCTTCCTCTCCTTAGTGGGATTAGAGGGCCTGGGCACACTCTCTTCAGAACCCTCGCCCCTAGGACCCAGAGCCCCCTTCTCACCCCTCCTGGAGCCCTTGCAACACTGCTGGCTGCATCCCACCTGCTTGTGAAGAAAGGCCACACTGGAGAAGCCTGCTGTTTCTTTTTCCTCAGGAGTTTCCTCCTAACAACCTCTTCATATAGAACAGTGTCTTTCAAACTGTGGCTTTTGACTCATCAGTGGGTTGGGAGATCAGTTTAGTAAGCTTAATTGGCAATTTTTAAATTTAATGGCACAGAAAAAAAGTGTATTTTTAAAACTAAAAGAAAAAATAGTGGCACAGAATAGAAAATAGTATCCATTGTACTTGGTAAGAAGTATTGTTATCTTGTGGCACTTTTAAAACCCACACGCTGTTAGAATCCTGATTCAGCCATTTCATCTTTCTATGCTTCAATCTCTTCACCTTTATTTTTTTATTTTTTTTGAGACAGAGTCTCACTATGTCGCTCTCGGGAGAGTGCCGTGGCGTCACAGCTCACAGCAACCTCGAAGTCCTGGGCTTAAGCAATTCTCGTGCCTCGGCCTTCCAGTAGCTGGGACTATAGGCACCCATCACAACGCCGGGCTATCTTTTGTTGCAGTTGTCATTGTTGTTTAGCTGGCCCAGGCTAGGTTTGAACCCGCCAGCCTCCATGTGTGTGGCTGGCTCTGTAACCACTGTGCTACGGGAGCCGAGCCAATTTCTTCATCTTCAAATTGAAGATAATGACAGTATCCAATTCATACATTTGTGGTGAGGATTATATTAGTTAATATACAAAGAGCATTTGGAAAATGGTACATAAAAGTGTGATTTCATGTATTTATACACAAATAAGTGCACGTGTGTGCGTGCATGTGTGTCTGCATGAGTATTGTTGCTCACAAGGTAAATAGCTTTCTGTAGGCGGAGCAGAAAACTGACAGCCACTGTGTAGGAGAAGCTAACATGTATGTCTCCAAAGACGTTGTATTTATAGAGTCAAATTCCCCATGCTCGGAAGATTTGGCAGGTGTCTGTTCACTTGTCTCTAAGGAATAGGGCAGAGGTGATTTAAGGAACAGTAGCTGGGCAGAGGGGGTAGAGGACCTGAGAGCAAGGTGCTAAGTATTTTTCAAATTCACTCATTTGCTCTGCATACAACCCCAGTGGGGTAGGTATTGTTACTCTTTTACCAGGAAACTGAAACTCAGAGAGGTTCAATTGCCATAAAGCTAAAAAGTAGCAGCAGGATTTGAACTCTCAGTGTGGACTTGTAACCACTGGGCTACAATGTTTCTCTTTGCTGTTAACTCCTGGCATGGAGAGGGAGAGCCAGACCTAAGAAGGTTCTGCCACTGAGCTGGTGGCCTTGCCTATAACAGGAGTGGCTTCATACGCACTCACCTCAAAAGCAAGGAATTTAATAATCTAATGGGCTTGAATTCAGGAAACAATACCTCCAGGGTCCCATTGTGAAGTCCAGAGTATTCTACTACAACAATTGGAGATACTGAACTTGGTTAATGGGCGTCATAACCATATGATGTGTTAAGTACTTGATTAATTTGAGCAGTATAAATTTGCCTAAAGAATATTAGACTTCTTCCACACCCTTTATTCTGCAAGACTCAGGTGCTTTCTGATTTGCTTCATTTTATCTTCTCCATAGTCCAGAGATGTTAGGAGGGGCAAGATTTTCCTGTTTTACTGACCTGAGAAGCTAGGGAGGCCCGTCTGTGAATGAGCACTTAGTGAAGACAGGGAAGGTATCTGGTAGATGGGAAAATAGGATGTCAGGTGGTCTCCACCTCAGAGTTCCTAGTGGTCCCTGGCTCTCCCTTCTGGGTATGGATACCTGTTCCCCCCAACACCAGGCGCTTGGTTCATCTCTGGAACCAGCCATGTGTTATGTTACATCGAGCTCAGCAGATACCTCTGATGGGAAGAGGGGAGAAGAAAAGAAGCAGCAACGGACTGTGATTGTAGACTAACTCTCCACTCCCCCAGAGGCACCCACAGTCCTTTTCTTGCCACGGAGAACTTCAAAACCCCAGGAGCAGGCCATTGGCTGCACGGGCTGTTCCTCCAAAGTGCCCAGCACTCTGGTTTGCTGTCCTCTCACATGAGACATGGCTAACATCTCCGCACACGAGGCAAGGCCCAGGACTTTTGCCTGTATCTTTTCACTTGGTGGCAAGCCTCAAATATATAAATGTACAACTATATATATTTTTTAACAATGGAGAACTGAGGCTTGGTGCCCATAGCTCAGTGAGTAGGGCGCCAGCCACACACTGAGGCTGGTGGAGTCAAGACCGGCCTGGACCTGCTAAACAGCAATGACAACTGCAGCCAAAAAATAACCGGGTGTTGTGGCAGGTGCCTATAGTCCCAGCTACTTGGGAGGCTGAGGCAAGAGAATCGCTTGAGCCCAGGAGTTTGAGGTTGCTGTGAGCTGTGACACCATAGCACTCTCCCGAGGGCAACATGGTGAGACTCTGTCTCAAAAAAAAAAAATGGGGAACTGAAATTAAGCGAAGTTAAGTCACTTTGCTCACTGTCATCAACTGTGTGAGTATGAATGAAGGCAGGTCCATGAAGAACAGGCCCCTTCTGGAGATGGTAGCACTTTTATCCCCTACAAATCCCCCGTTCTCCACCCAACAGAAGCAGTCCCCCTCCTTTGCACTTTCTCTGAAGCAGGTTACTTCCGAGTCCCACTTATCCCCATTGCAATCATTTGTTTACATATCTGTCTCTCCCGCAGTGCTCTGAGGTCCTGGAGGGCAGTGGTCATGTCTTACTCATGTTTGCATTCCGGGTACCTGGCATATAAACATTTCTCAATAACTGTTTAGAGAAGAAAGGGAAGGAAGGGAGAGAAGAAAGAAAGAAGAAGGGGGGATGGGGAGACAGAATGGGGAGAGAGGGGGTGCAGAGGTAATGGTCAACTCAAGCCAATGCAACTGGCCCCTAGCCCCTGGCTCTCTGCTGGTCCAACTCTGGAGCCCAGACACTGCTCTCCATCCTCCTTACTCTCCTTTTCCACCTCTAGAAAGTGAAGAAAGAACCAGCAGCTCTTCCCCTCGGGGCCCTCCTGTGCTCCACTCCCCTCCAGCTTTGGTGTTCCGACTGCTAAAAGGAGGCTTGTCCTGTCTTGGGTGACAGGTGGATTTGGGAGAATGGTGACCTGCAGTACAAGCTGGGAAGACCCCTCCACTTGATTCCAACCCCACAGCTAGGGGTGGACCTTGGGGGGAGCTGGTGCCCGCAGGAAACTGAGGAAGGAGCCAGGCACCCACAAACAGCTCTGCTCCCGGGGAGGCTGAGGGGGGGAGGAGGAGAGGCCTCCACAGCCAGGGGCTCAGCGCAGGCCTGGTGCCTGCATGACTCAGAGAGACAACTGGAAACAATGACCTAACAACCCAGCTTCTCCCTGGAATTTCCCTGGGGTGAGAAGACAGGGAGGCAGCCCTGCTAGTGCTGTGCCCTGTGTATCCCAACAGCTCCTCTTTCTTTTCTGGAAAGTACCGGGGTCCCTCTCTCTCCCCGCAGGGCCCATTGCTCACACATTAGCCAGTCACTCTACAGCCTGGTGAAGACCTGCTGTAGGCCAGGCGGGGCTGGCCTGGAGCGCTCCTGGAGCCAGACATCTAGAGCAATGGTTCTCAACCTTCCTAATGCTTCAATGTATTTTCTTTTTTCTTTTTCTTTTTTTTTTTTTTCAGGGGAAAGCCCGAACGCAGTCCCCCACTACCACAAATTATGCAGTCGAGTTTCCCACATTTGGGGAAACCGCAGGGGTGAGCACGTCCAAAGTGCAATGGATAAGCCTGGCCCTGGGAAAACCTCCTTCGTGATCATAGTATCTCCCCTGTCAGGTAAGTACTGCAATGTATTCTCATTGTTAAAAAAGGATCCAGAGGGCGGCGCCTGTGGCTCAGTGAGTAGGGCACTGGCCCCATATACCAAGGGTGGCAGGTTCAAACCCAAACCCGGCCAAACTGCAACAAAAAAATAGCTGGTAGCCGGGCGTTGTGGCAGGCGCCTGTAGTCCCAGCTACTCGGGAGGCTGAGGCAAGAGAATTGCCTAAGCCTAAGAGCTGGAGGTTGCTGTAAGCTGTGTGACGCCATGGCACTCTACCCAGGGCAACAAAGTGAGACTCTTTCTCTAAATTAAAAAAAAAAATAGCCGGGCATTATGGTAGGCGCCCGTAGTCCCAGTTACTCGGGAGGCTGAGGCAAGAGAATCGGCTAAGCCCAAGAGCTGGAGGTTGCTGTGAGCTATGACACCACAGCACTCTACTGAGGCCAAGAAAGTGAGACTCTGCCTCTTAAAAATAAAAGGGGAGGTCACGACCTACAGGTTGAGAACCGCTGATCTAGAGTCTGTGTGGGTGGAAGGGAAGAGAGCTGAGGGGGCTCCTGGTCTTCTCTAAGAAAACCATAATAATATCATGACACTCTGCAAATCCTACCTGATCTCTTCTGAAAAACAAGTCTTCAAGCCAACTCTGGTGCGTGCCAGGCAGCCAGGTACCTGAGAATGAAGCAGGAGGCTATTCCAGGGGAAGGATCTTGTAGCTTCTCCTCTGGGCCAAAGAATGGGGTGAAAGGGGGGAAAGTGGTGAAGGGGGCAGTCCAGGCTCAATCACACTGGGCTCTTTAAATGGACAAGGCTGTTATTTCAAGACAGAAAGTTGGATAGTGTTAACAGGAGGCCGTAGCTGCCCACAAGGACAGTAGAAGGAGTCAAGTAACATCCACACAACAGTCCACTATATAAAGCACCACTTAGTGGAAGCCAAAGGCACTGAACTCTCACTCTGATCCCACAGCTAATGTGCTGTGTGCGCTCAGGCAGCCCATAAACCTCTCTGATCCTCAGGTAACTCATCCGCACACAACCATAAGGATGGGGGCAAGGAGAAGAGGAAAAGCAAACTGTGCCCCATGGCTGCTTGTAACTTTTAAAGGATTGAATCCGATCTGAGTACGGCTGGCAAGGCTCCTCACAAGCTGGCCCACCTTTCAGCCTCCTCCCCTTAGCCCCCTGAAGAGCTCCCTCTGCGCTAGTCTCTGGACCTGCTAGTGTAGTCCCAAACCCCATGCCACATTATGTATCTGGCCTGTGTGCGTGCTGTTCCTTCTGCCTGACAACTGCACCCTTAACACCGTCCCCCCATGCTTTAAGGTACAGCCTAAACCTGCCCCTACAGCCATTCCTGGCTTCTATCTGGCAGAAACAAAGCACTCTGTGCATCTTATCTTTTTTTTTTTTTTTTTTTTTTTTGAGACAGAGTCTCACTTTTTTTTCTTTTTAGAGACAGAGTCTCACTTTGTCGCCCTCGGTAGAGTGCCGTGGCATCACAGCTCACAGCAACCTCCAGCTCTTGGGCTTAGACGATTCTCTTGCCTCAGCCCCCAGAGTAGCTGGGACTACAGGCGCCTGCCACAACGCCCAGCTATTTTTTTGTTGCCGTTTGGCCGAGGCCGGGTTCAAACCTGCCATCCTCAGTATATGGGACCAGCGCCCTGCTCACTGAGCCACAGGTGCCGCCCCAGAGTCTCACTTTGTCACCCTCAGTAGAGTGCTATGCCATCATAGCTCACAACAACCTCAAAGTCTTGGGCTCAAATGATCCTTTTGCCTCACCCTTCCAAGTGTCTGGGACTACAGGCGCCCGCCACAATGCCCAGTTACTTTAAGAGATGGGGTCTTGCTATGGCTCAGACTGATCTCGAACTCCTGAGATCAAGCAATCCACCCAGCCTGCCTCCGAGAGAGCTAGGATTACACGGGTGAGCCACCAAGCGCGGCCTTGTGCATCTATCTTATTTTCTGAATTCTTTGTTTTCAAGTCTGTCTCCCCTGCTAGACTATGAACTTTAAAGGACAAGGACCATGTCAAATTCATCTTTCATTCAACAAACATTTAATAAATGTCTGTTCTGTGTCTGCCAGGATAAGGACACAAAGGAGAAAAAGGCAGTCTCATACTCTGGTGGCCTCAGAACTTAGGACAGTGTGGGCACAGAGTGGGCCCAGCCTGCTGCAGAGTCAGGAGAGGCCCCAAGAGTTTCCCCCTGCAGCTCTGCAGGGCGTGTTCTATCTCCTCTCCTATAGCAGAAGACTAGAGAATATTGGGAAGAAGAAACCAGAAACATAAGCCACCACCACTTACTGAGTGCTTTACCATGTGCTCCATAGGCACTGGTCTCGGTACTTTAATTGGTCTTCAAATTCACTCTCTGGCAAAAGTCTTTGTTACTCTGACTTCATAGAAAAGTGGTGCCCAGAGAGGTTGGGAAACTTGCACAAAGTCACACAGCAGGTGGCAGAGCTTGCATAGGACCTCAGGTTGGTCTAACCGCCCCTTACGCCTAGTATCATGCTGCCCAATTTAAATACACTAGCAATAAGCACCAATGTGTGCCCAAAATTCTTGTCTAAAGAGTAATAATGGTCTATTAACCTCAAGGTTCTAAACTAGATGACTTTGGTCCTAACTGCCCAGGCATCCTTCTAGAAATTCTCTGTCCTTCCTCTCCTATTGCAATTGCTGTTTCCAGAACTCTAATGAGCCAGGCCAGCTCCCCATCCTGCCTCACAAAGCCGGTGGGATTGTCCATCAGACTGTTGCCGTTTCACTTTTACCACCTTCAAAGTGCCACCAGTGGATGATAGAAGCTGGCTGCTTAGCAGGTGGTCCCAGGCCCTTGCATCTCCAACCCTACCACGATAATCCAGAGCTACCAGCCACTGGTGCTCTTCCCTTAATGAGGAGAGGCAGATAATGGGCTTCCTGTGGTCCACTCTCCACCAACCACAATCACACTCCTCAATCATGTTTCTCCACATTCCCCAACCAAGCATTTTTCTCTCTCAAAACCCAGTTGTGACTACTGCCCACATAAAGTCCTACACAACTTCTTTTACTCCTTTCTTCTGAGACCTTACCTGCCCCCCAACCAAATTACCCATCCTTTTATTCTTCCTCCTAAACCCTCCCAAAAAACAAGCTAACTGGCCCAAAGCATTTACATATGCCCTTGCTGTCTTCTTTCCATACTAAATCTAACTCATCTCTTCCAGGAAGACCTCCCTGATAGACCATGTCCAAACCTGATCTTACCTTAGCTGTGCATTTCCTTGGAACTTAATGCCTTCTCCGCATTTACATTGCTTGGAGCCGTTTATGTTATATTCATTCACTTGACAAACATTTAACATTCAACAGGTGGTCCCAGGCCCCTGTATCTCCAACTAAGGACCTATAGTTATGCTTGAGGCATTTACTATGCATCTACTCTGTGCTGAGCACTATGCTAGGAGCTGGACATTCAGTGCCCTCAAGAACATGCACTCACGTTAATTATCTTCAGACCCTTTCCTGGGGGAGGCCAGCCTCTATACTTAGATTATGCATTCTCACAACGACTGGCTCCTTTTTTTTTTTTTGAGACAGAGCCTCAAGCTGTCACCCTGGAGAGAGTGCTGTGGCATCACAGCTCACAGCAACCTCCAATTCCTGGGCTCGAGCGAGTCTCCTGCCTTTGCCTCCAAGTAGCTGGGACTACAGGCGCCCGCCACAACGCCCGGCCATTTTTTGGTTGCAGCCGTCATTGTTGTTTGGCGGGCCCGGGCTGGATTCGCACCCACCAGCTCAGGTGTACGTGGCTGGCGCCTTAGCCCGTTGAGCCACAGGCGCCGAGCCAACTAACTCCTTTTTGTTCCATCTTAGCATCTGACATCTACATAGGACCTTTACTTTTGCATCTTTATCTCATTTTATCTGCAAAGCACCCCTGAAAGGTAGGATGAACAGAGATTATTATTTTATTTGAAAGATTGAGACACTAAGGCCCAGAAAAATAAAGTGACCTATCCAAGGGGGCTCTCCAGTTGGTTACCAGCCATGTCATCAACAGAATTCATGTGCCCTGACTTCCAAGGCAGTGGTCTTTGCCTCATACCACACAGACAAGGATCACGGAGAGCTAGGTGGGACCACAGTGATGATCCACTTCTCAACCACTGTCATGGCCAAATGAACATTCAAGAAGAAGAGAAAGATGATGTGAGAATAGAAAGCATTGTGTTAAATAAAATGCTTGTGTAACTAGACAGCTTCAACAAGGTTATTCTCATATGCCTGGCACATAATAGGTACTCAGTGCATATTTGTCAAATGAATGAACAACTTACTAAAAAGGCAAGTGGCACAGGATATTAGCTACCTAATAACAATAGCTATGTATTGGCTCAGTGCCTGTAGCACAGTGGTTATGGCACCAGCCACATACACCAAGGGTGGCAGGTTCAAACCCAGCCCCAGGCCAGCTAAACAACTGCAACAAAAAAAATAACTGGGTGTTGTGGCAGGTGCCTGTAGTCCCAGCTACTTGGGAGGCTTAGGCAAGAGAATCGCTTAAGCCCAAGAGTTCAAGGTTGCTGTGAGCTGTGATGCCACAGCACTCTACCGAAGGCAACACAGTGAGACTCTGTCTCAAAAAAACGAACAAAAAAGAAACAGCTATTTATTGAGTGCATCTTGTTTGAAGCATAATTCTAAATGTAATTCACTTGCTCTTCACAACCTTTTGAGATGGCGACTGCTATAACCTTCCTCTTAAGAGGAGGAAACTGAGACAAAACAAGGTTAAATATCCTGCAATAAGATAGAGTGGTGGGACTTGGAAGGAGCCCGGGCAGAGGGACCCCAGAGCTGTGCTCTTGACCAAATTAGCCCAGCACAGCTCATCTGCCCCTGCCATAATGGTGTCACCTGGTTCTACCCGCAAGCATACCAAATGGGTGTTCTGACAAATGATGAGTGAGGATGGCCATCACATTCCTGCCCTGGGCCCAGAGCTTCTGCCCAGTCTGCATGAGTCACCCCCAGCTGTGATGAGGTGCAATAAAAACCCAGGCAGTGGGGAAGTGGTTCAGCTGCACAAGGACTTCAGGAGTCCTCTCCAAGGTCCACATCCCAAAGTCCTGCTGTTACCCATGGACCTGCCCCACTAAGGGCAGTTCTTCTCCCTGACTGATTGCTAGGCAGACCTGGCAAAAGTGAGGGCTATGGGCCCAGAGCCTGTAGCTCAGTGAGTAGGATGCCAGCCACATACACCGAGGCTGGCAGGTTCAAATCCAACCTGGGCCTGCCAAACAACAATGACAACTACAACCAAAAAATAGATGGGCGTTGTGGCAGGTGCCTATAATCCCAGCTACTTGGGAGGCTAAGGCAAGAGAATTAATTAAGCCCAGGAGTTGGAGTTTGCTGTGAGCTGTGATGCCATGGCACTCTACCAGGGCGACAACTTGAGGCTCTGTCTCAAAAAATAATAATAATAATAATTACAACTGCAACCAAAAAAAAAAAAAACAGCTGGGTGTTGTGATGGGTACTTGTAGTCCCAGCTACTTGAAAGGCTGAAGCAAGAGAATCGCTCAAGCAGAAGAGTTTGAGGTTGCTGTGAACTATGACACCACGGCACTCTGCCGGGGGCGACAGAGTGAGATTCTGTCTCATAAAAAAAAAAAAAGTCAGGGCTATGTGGATTTTGAAGGGCAGAAGATGGAAAGAAATTCTTAGTATGTTAAAGGCTGAAGTAGAGGGTAGAATAGGGTTTGTCACTAGGGACAAAGACATGCTGAAAGGATTTATAAATAGGATGGAGAAAGGGGCCTCAGTGAATAACCCCTTTATGGGACAGGAAGAAAAGAGCAGGGCTGGGCAATGGGAAACCCCAGCACTGGCTGCTTTTTGGTCCCCATCAGAGAAGCGGCTGATGTGAATGTTACTTTCTTTGCATTATTATTATTATTATTGCTTAATATTTCAATGCAGCAATTGTCTGATTAGTTTTCTGAACATATTAATCTTCGTTCGTTCTTTAAGAGGTTTTTGTTTCTAGTCCTTATCTTAAACATTGTTATTGTTATTAAATTTTAAGTCATTTTAATTCTGTGAAGGCAAAAAGTGGAAACCTAATAAACACATGTACATGTAAAAAGAAATTTAAAAATAAAGAAAAGAAATTTCCTTTTTCCCTATGAATCATATACTGTAGCTTTGTTTTACTTTCTCCCTCTATCTTCTCTTCAAATCTTTGCCTATTTTAGAGGCAAAACGTTCATCAGCTTGCACAGATGTACTTAAATGTTATATGAATTAAAAACAATTAAAAAAAAAAGACAGAAAAGTCTCAACATCAAAAGATGAAGAAAGTAACCAAATAAAGAAAACTTAGACTACTATTCTTAGAGTTCGAGTTTCTCTGATAAAATCTTAACCAACAGAAATAAGATTCAGAAGAAATGATTGGGAATAGAGAGACTATCCCAGAAATCACAAAAGCCAACAGTTTTGTTACTAAAAGTGCTAAACTGGAAGTCAATTTGGACCCTACTGTTTCTATCTGACCCGAGGCCAATGGCTTAAAACCATCCACTTCAGTTTCTCTACTTATTAAAAGGGTATTGTGCCATCTGTGTCTTCATCCTTTGGCCTAGGGTGAAGGATACTGGAGACCAGATGATGCTTGGGGTTATTTCGAAGAGATGCAGAAATATGAGATTTGATCAGAGCTTACACTGAGGGACAGGCAGGAGCCACCTCCACACTTTGCCTCAGTTACCCCAACTGCAGATAGCGAGATGCAATTATTTTGATTGTCTTGCAGCTCCTGAGGTAGGAAAGTCTCGTCTTATGCAACGTGGGTAGATGACATCTCTGTCCCGTTATCTATGAGTTCAGATCTCTAGGATCAGCCCACAAAAGCTGAAGGGTGGGAAGAAATGTTCTCTGTGATTCACGCAACACGGAGAAATACAAACTGGCTTCAGAGGGCTGGCAGAGGAACAATCCCTAGGGATAGGGTGGCCAACTGTCCCAGTTCGCCCAGGACTTGGGTTCCCAGAATGTGGAACTTTCAGTGCTAAAATCAGGAAAGTTCCAGGCCCGCTGGGACTAATTTGCCACCCTACCAAAGGACTCACAAGTAAGTAAGCGTCTGGTTTGACAAGAACCAATAGGCACCACGTGAAACCTTCACACTCAGAAATATTGAGTCCCAGAGTTGGGAGTCCGAGTGCCCAATTGCCAGGCACACTTTGCACACTTGCTATGGGCAAGTCCTTATCTTCATGCACTTTGGTTCTTCCAAAATATCTAGATGGGTTCAGCTTCCCCTCTGTAAAACAAAATATTGTTGGAAACCACCTGAGGTGCTTGGGACCCTGAGCCCTGAGAAAGTTCCTGACTGGGGGTTTCTTAGAGTAGCCTTTGAGCAACCCCAGAAGCAGGCCCCGGAGCAGGACAGCTCTAGATGTACCTGAGATTGCTTCTCCAGCAAGGATCCCAGTGGTCCAAGTGAACAAGGGGTGAAGGACAGAAAAGCGACAGCACCATCTCCAGGCTGCCAATGCCCAGCACAGCTCAGCTGCCACGGACGTGCAGACTGGACTGAGAAGCAGAGCCCCCTGCCCACCCCGGTCCCCACCCAGCCTGGGCCCTCCCTAACAGCTCCAGCACAGGCGGCCATGCTGCCCCTGGCTTGAGTCCACTTAATTTTCTCCTAAGCTGCTTTGTGAGGCAGGCTCTGGGCACTCGACATGTCCAGTCCTGCTGTGGCCGACTTTCTCCGCAGCTGAGGGCAGCTCCAGTTCCATGTCCCCTTTTGCCAGCTGAAACAGAGCCCAGCTCCAACTGTGCCCTTGGGCTTGTGGAGACCAGAGGGCATGAGTGAACACTCAGCTCCTCTGTCCCTTAGACAGTTTCTGGCCCATTCTAGGGCCTGGGAGGAGGAACAGGCCTACAAAGTCATGATGAACCACGCTTCTCCCTCCTGCCTGTCAGCCTATAGTCACTTCTGAACTCATTGCCCACTATGTGCAAGGTGCTGGTAAAGAAATAGAGACGGCTGAGACCCAGACTCGGAACCCAACGAGGGACAAGAGAGCACAGAGAGCTGCATCTACCTATGCTTCCCCCTCTCCTTCTAATGGTTCCAGGCATAGCCATCCCAATCTCTGCCACCATCCCCGAACCACCCAAGTGAGTACCTCAATTTGTCGTCTGAGCCTGTGTTCAATCCCTAAGGGTCAAGCTAGAGAATGAGTCAAAGGAAAAATGTAACAGACTCCCTTTCCTTCTCCTTGATCAGTTTATTCATTCAACACGTATTTCATGAGTGCCTTCTGTGTGCCAGTGTGGAGCCAGGCACTGGGACTGGGGAGGGGGGATTCAATCTGACCTCACCCAGCTTCCACTCCCTCTCCCCATCCAGCCCCTCCTTCCTGTCTGATCCAGATGGGTCAAGGATCTGCTCACCCACCAAACCCAAGGGCTCTATACTGAGACAGGGGGTTCAGGCAAAAGCTCGCTTAGCACAACAGCATCTGTAGTATGAAATTATGAACAAAACAGCTTCTTAGGTTTCTGCCTCCCCCTACTCCCACCCCGCCCGGGATGGAAACCTTGCCACTCTCCACTCACATGCTTGAGTCACAAGGCCAAGCTCCCAGCAAAAGAAGGAGCTCAAGGATATAACAGGCAAGAGCCCAGTGAAACAGAAACACAGTGTTTCATTTCATTCACTGTGCCCCATTCTTCCTCTTCCAGTGCCTAGGAAAGCAAGACCAAGGCCTTCTGCTCGCCTGGCCCTCCTATCTCTCCTTCCAACCGGTGCTGAGGCCTCACTCCCTATTTAACATCAGCTTTGTTTCTTTCTATCTCCCCTTCAAGGCCCACAGAGGGGGTCATATGTCTCTAGTGACCAGCACATGGAGAGGTACAAGAATTAGACAGGCACTAGGAGCCAGTACAGAGCAAATGAGCTCTGATACCTATAGGCCCCTTCTTGGAGCCCTTCCTGGCCTGAAGTCTCTGGCTCTCTGAGGCCCAGGAGAGCAATGGGACCCCGTGGTTGACTGGCACCTGGTACACAGCCTTCCTCCTCTGCCCAGGCAGGTTGTTGTGTCTAATTGTCTAACTGCAGATTTCCATCTCTGATCTGCACAGGCAGATGGGCGAGCAGCTGTGCCAGGCCCCAGGGGACCACAAGCTCCTGGGGAGGAGATTCAGCCACCCGGCTCTCTAGACCAAGGCCTCAGGAGGCCCTCCTCAAGGGCAAGAGACAGATCAGGACTCCAAAAGGGAAAAGTACAAGAGGAGATCTAAGCCAAACCCCACATCTTCTCCACTCCCTCCCCACTTGCTCCCATTCCTGAGGAAAGGACAGAGCAGGGTATCAGAGAACCAAGGTGGCTGGGTTTCCTTTCCCTTTTCAAGCATATCCTCTGATTCACTGTGTTTCTAAGAGCAAGTCCTCTTACTTCTCTGAATAAAACCTCACATTATTCTCAAAATCAGGGCTGGAGCCCTGGCTGCTTTCTGATAAGCCTGGCTGGGGCAAAAAAGGAAAGAAGCTGCTTTTGAATGTTGCTTGGACCTCCTTGTTGATGGATACTGGAACAAGCAACGTACAGTTCTGTGTTCGTGAAACACAGTCAGCTTTCAGGTGTCTGCCCTTGTGCGGCTCTGCGGACTCTCACAGCCAGATACTGCACTGTTGTGAGTAGACGACTCCGAAATAACAAGAGTTGCCATTTGTCGAGCATCTACGATACCACTTCCAGCACTATGCTGAGCATTCTGTTTACACTATCATACTTATCATTCATGACAACCCTATAAGGTAAGCAGAGAAACGAAGGCAGAGGCTAGCCAGCTCGTCCAAGGCCAAATAACTAGAAAGTAATACAGTCTTAATCCACACCCAAGAAAACTGACCCCAAAACTTCACTCGTCCCCTCTGTGCTGCTTCATTTCTTGTGCGTGTATATGCTTTGTAGACTATAAACTACCATACACATACAGAGGGCTATTATTAGGTCACTGATAATAGAAAGAGCTGGGGGTGATTATAGGGGATAGTCAGGGAAGATTTGTGTCTGAGCAGTAATCTGATTAAATGTGGCTGAACTGCATTTCAGAGCTAATTAGAAAAATTATTTGGAATGTTGCAGGCTCTAACTCTCTCCATGAACACAAAGACTTAAAATATAACTGGAAAATGATGCAAATGACTTTTCTAGGACCCCCAGTCTGGCACTTGTGGGGCCCCTGCCTTCTCAACCCACAGAGAACCCGGACCAGGGGGAGTGGGTCACCCTGTTGCTGTCCTAGAGTCTTCTTCACAGCAACCCCTGCAGGAGAAAGAGGCCTCCTTCCAAAGCGAGAGCTCACTTACTGTGAGATCAAAGAAGCAACGTCTAATTAGAGAGAGTCATTAATAGGCAATTAGCCTGTAATGGATTAATGGATCTAGGCAGTGATCATCAAGGCTGCTAACATCACAGAAAGACAACCAGACATCGTGTGCTTCCTGATGGGTGTGCACACAACAAATGGATTCTTTCTTGCTCCTGTCCTCCAGTAAGTAAATTGAAGGAACCTGAATTTGATCAAGCCTTAAATCTTCACTACATATATGGGAAATACAGGGACAGCAGAACATGTTAAATAGTACAATGCGGATGCAATCAGCCAAATCCAGAGTGTGAAAAACTCTACAGGATAAATGACCCCGTTTCAGCAAAACCCCCAAGAGAAAAAGTGAGAGAGACGAAACAAAAAAAAAACAACACACCCGTAGATCAGGAATGACTTAAAGGCTAGAAAAATCAATCACAAGGACCTCATTTGGGTCCAAATTAAGAAGAACACTCAGAAAAAAATTATACAGTAATCAGGGAAATACAAGTTGTTCATTTTGTTTAGGTGTGATAATGATATTCCTGTGTTTGTCTTAAGAATCCTTATCTCTTTTTGTAAATTCAAATCCCCTTATCTTCTAAAGGAGTCCTTATCTTTACACTTGATCTTCGCCAAAAGGCCAAGAAGCCATAGGAGTCCTTACCCTTCCAGATGCAATGATAAGCTGGCTAGTATTTGCTTCAAATGAGGAGGGAGCAGAGAGCACTAGGAATACAGCTGAAACAAGACTGACCATGAGATGACTTCACAATGACTGAAGCCTGGGCACACGGGCTTTTTACACTGTTCTCCCTACTTACGTATGCGTTTGATTTTCTACGACAAAAAAGGTTTTACGAACACAAATCAGACCGTCTGTGATCTCTATTGTGGCGATAGTGCAAGGAAGCCCTCCGAGCTGGCCGGGCGGCTGGCACCGGCCTCTCTGTTCTCCGTCCAGCAGAACCACCGCGGCAGAGACACAGGCAGTACTGAGGGAGGAGCAACGACATCACGGTGAAGCCACACGCAGTCTCCTGAGGCAAACCCCACACCCCTCCTACCTTAGACCACCCTGGCTCCGGACTCAGAGCTGAAAACTGAGAGCATCTCCAGCCCCTTAGTGAGTTTAGCCTCTCAGCACCCTGCGGTCTGGAAAAGGACTTGCATCTCAAGTCCATCTTTGCTGTTGCAAAACAGCATCCGCAGAAGCTGGTCCAATGGTCGGTTGCTGCCTTTCTGCCTCCTTTAGGTACCAGAAACAAGAAATGGGGGAGGGGAGAAGGCAGGTGTGGGAAGGACAAGGCCACAGAAGAACCAAGCCCCCAAGCCCATGCTCCAGCCCAGCCCAGCCTGGGTCAACCCCGCCTTGGGCAAACAGTTGGCACCTTCCAGGCTGCTCCCTCCCTGAGCACTTCCTGGTGCTACTGATCACCGAGCTTATGGGAGAGGACAGAAGAGCATTCTGGAACAAGGAAGACTGAGGTAGAAAGACAAGCGATGGATAAAGGCGATCCGGAGAAGTCCTGTGGAAAGAAGGAATAGAAGGAGATGGAACCATACCTGGCACATTTCAGAGCTCAATCTTACTAAGTAAATAATGAGAGAAAGGGGGAAAGAAAGCGACCGTGAGGACTGAGGGAAGAAAGATGGAGGGAGGAGGGTTAGTGAGGCCCTCAGGAACATGCAAACTGAGTCAACAGTCAGCCAACTGCCCACCCCGTTCCCTCAGCCCCTGGCCCCGGGGCCCCATCGGCCGGCCCCGGGGCCCCATCGGCCAGCCCCAGCCCAGTTTGCCCTCCCTGGCCCCAGAAGGCTGTGCAGCAGTCAGGACACAGACACACCTCATGCCCCAAACAGTCCCTTTCCTACCTCCTAGCAGCCTGCTCCAGGAAGAGAGACCAGTGGACTAATCCACCTGCCTCCTGAGAGGCGGAGTATTCCTAACAGGCTCCACCTCAGACCAAGTAGCCAATCAAGAAGCCAAAAGGAGCCTGGCCAGAGCCCGCCCTTTTGAGGCACATTACTGTAGGGGACACTGGGTTAACCTAGTATTCAGCCAAGGTGCTTGTTCCATATTCATACCATGCCGGGAAGTCACAAGGTGACCAAGGTACAGCTGCCTCTGAGCTATGCCCACTTCCCACTTGCTCACTCTCACCAATCTGCAGAACCACACAGCCCGAGGTTAGCTCTGAATCAGCCTGCACCAAAGCCAAGGCAAGCAGGCATCGGCCCTCACTCTACAGGCACTAAGAAGTGGGCCAACAAGTCCCTCGTGAAAGTCAAGGGACCTCAAGACTAATCCCGGCAGCAGTTGCAACTCTGAAACTCAAATCCTAGCTTGGCCGCTTGCTGGCCATGTGACCTAAGGCAAGCCATTGAATGCCTCAGAGCCTCAGTGAAAAAGTCACTGTGATCCTTTTCCTCAGCCTGCACCTCCAGAAAGATGGGAGCATGCAGGGTGGAAGAAAAAGTGTTCTGGGTTCTCAGCAAAAAAGACGCTCTATAAATGCGGGGTGTCATTATCATAAACGAAAGTTCCTGCCCCACCTAGGAAGGAGGGGACAGGTTTCTGCCAGGTTCTGCAATGCCACTGCTGAATAAGGATAAGGCAAATGACAAACCAAGCCACAGAACACCCAGACCTCAGGCCTCGGGCACCCTGCCCAAGACAGCCAGAGGTCCCCCCAGTTCCATCTGATAGGAATTGAATAGAATGAGGGAGAAGGAAGGGAGGGAGGGGGTGTGGCGAATACCTGGCCCTGGGATTCACCCTGTAGGCTGATTAGGGTTTCTCTTAACCCCCCAGGCTTGGGTGACTTGGAGGCACAGGCGAGCCACACCCCAAAGTCTCCTTCTTGACTCCCTCAGGGAGTCAATGGACTGCATGAACTCCCACGTCAAAGTAGAGTTCAAACCCGGGACTCTCTGGGAGTTCTTTGCCTCTCCTAGGAATAATAACAATATTAATAATGGTCTCTGACATTTGCATAGCTTTTTACACATGTTGGCTATTTTTCATTGCAGCTTCACATAACCCAAAGGAGGAAACCTTATGTTATTATTCCTATTTCTCAGCTGATTTAAACAGTTGGGGCTCAGAGGGGATAGTGAATTATCTGAAATTACACATCCTTAGGGAAGTGCCAAAGCCAGCCAGAAACCCAGGTCCCTGTCTCTCCACTCAGAGTCCTTTCTCCCATCCTCAGCAGTCCAGAACTCAGCCTGCAAAGGGGCCAAGGGGCCAAGGGGCGTGGCAAACCTGCAGCCCAGGTCTTGCTCTCTGGGAGGAGCCTCCTGGGCCTGTTCTCCAGCTGTTCAGGGCAGTGTCCCCTGGGAGGGGGTGCGGGTGTACACAGCAACCCACTTGCAAACAGGGCAAGTTCAGTGGCCTTGGTCCAGGGCTTCATTGGCAATAAATTATCTTAAAAACAAGAAAATCCGGCGGCACCTGTGGCTCAAAGGAGACGGACGCCGGCCCCATATACCGGAGGTGGTGGGTTCGGAGGTGCCCCGGCCAAAACTGCAAAAAAACTCCAAGAAAATCCATTCATTCTGTTCCTGATCATTTACAAGCCTTCTTAATCAGCCTATTTGAAAGGGTAAGGTCCCTCTTAGGTTGTGAGTTCTGAGGAGGTCCAGCCTTGGGTCATTTCTTCCCAGGTCTTGAACACAAACAGCCTAGAATGACATGATGGCAGGGGTTGCAGGATAAGGAAAGCTCTGTCTCTGCACAGAGTGAGACTCTCACTCTGGGAGTCGCCCTGGGTTGGGGTGGAGTAGACATGCTTCAACCCAGGTGTCTGCGAAAGCTTCCCTGTGGGGACAAGCTTCCCGGCACGGAAACAAGACGGGCACCAGGGCCAGCCCTCCTCACAGCAGGAAGCCCAGGGAAGGAGCAAGGTGGATGGAAACCAAAGTCCCCTTTGCACCCTGTTCAGTCACATCTCAAATCTTTGTGCTAAGAAGGGGAGTCAAAGACCCTGACCCTCCAAACAACTTTCCTAATTACCTATAGACCACATTTGAGCTCTCCACAGGATTACCAGAAAGGAGGGTTCCGGGGCCATTGTCTAGACTTGGTCTTTTTTAATTTCATTAACAAGGTACAAATAACAATCACATTTACTTATGGGGTACAATGTGATGTTTGGACACGTGTATACACTATGAAATGATCAAATCAGACTAACATCTCCATCACCTCATATACTTAACATTTCTTTGTGGGGAAAAATATTTAAAATCTATTCTTTCAGGCGGCGCCTGTGGCTCAGTGAGTAGGGCGCCGGCCCCATATACCGAGGGTGGCTGGTTCAAACTGGCCAAAGTGCAACAAAAAAATAGCCGGGCGTTGTGGCAGGCGTCTGTGGTCCCAGCTACTTGGGAGGCTGAGACAAGAAAATAGTGTAAGCCCAAGAGCTGGAGGTTGCTGTGAGCTGTGACGCCACGGTACTCTACCAAGGGTGACAAAGTGAGACTCTGTCTGTAAAAAATAATAAAAATAAAAAATAAAATCTATTCTTTCAACAATTGTAAAACATACAATTATTATGTTATTGACTATACTCTATAATAGATCACCAGAGCTTAGTCCTCCTGTCTGACTGTAACTTTGTTCCCTTTGACCAAAGCTCTGTCTACCCCACTCTCACCCCCCATCAAAAGTCTTGGTCCTGATGAAATCACCCATCCAAGAAACAAAGGATGCTTTCCTCCTCCTTGGCCTCCCAAGAGTTAACCAACAAATGATACCCTCCATGATCCACCCAATTCCAAGCCAGGCCAGGAAAGCAGAATGGATCAGGCAGCTGAGCAGGGGGGTGTTTAGGTTGGCCTCAGCCCAGCACTGCAGACAACTCCACTCAGCATATAGACACCCAGGCTGGGCCCCTTGGACCAAGTCCCTCTCTTCCTTCCCCAGCACAGAAAGGATCTAGAGAATCCTCTTCTTGAAGTTGAGGGCAGGGAGGGAGACTGTACTTCAGGAGTACACACGAGTCTGGAGGGAGGGTGGGCCACCCACCCCTCAAAGGTATCTTTCACACACTGACTACCACACTAGAAAAAACAAATATTTCCTTGGGGCCCAAGGTAAAGAGACCTGTGAGTTATATATGCGTCACAAAGCCCCAGCTGCAAACTAGTGTGAGTTAAATACAATTTACCTGGTAGTTAATGGACAGCCTAGGAATCAAGTCATCCTGCCCCTCTTTTCTATCTGGGCAGTAAGGGCTGAGCCCTGGAGGAATGGAAGGGGTGGCGTCTCTGACGGCACACGTGTGATATGGGCAGGGCATATCTGTACCTGCTTTGCAACCCCACCTCCATGGCCTCTGATCTGCCACAGCCCCTGTCGTCTTGTCACAACTTGGACAACCAGAAAACAATTCTTTGGGGCCATCTTTAAGAGGTGCCTCTAAAGTGTTCCAGGGCAAAAGCCCATAAGTAGGGGTGACCCAATATAAACTCTAGTGTCAAGAGAGGCTTTCTAAGGGATCCTGTACTGAATCCCTCATCTGGTCCCCTATGCCCTCGCCCTAACTCTTCCACCTCCAGTCATCAACTCAACTTTACCCTAAGACTTGAGTTCCCAACCCTACCCACTGAGCCCCTGACACAGCTCTCAGTGTGACATCCTAAACACCCATCACCAACCAATCTTCCCTGCCTGTGACGCTGCCCCCGAGATCACAGATATAACATGACCTGGCAACCTGCCTGGGCCAAGTCATCCCATTCCTGCTACCTGGGAATGACAGAAAGCCTCCATCTCTGGTCTCCCTGCTCTCTCAAGGTGACAATTCAGTCATGTTCTGGCTCACAAACCTATAGTACTTCTCTGCTGGCTGCAGAATAAAGGCTGAACTTCTTAGTTTGAAATGCAAGGCCTATTATAATCTAGGCCCAATTTATTTATCAAAATAAATAAATCCTTTTTTTTTTTTGAGACAGTCTCATTTTGTCACCCTTACTAGAATGCCATAGCGTCATAGCTCAAAGCAACCTCAGACTCCTAGGCTCAAGGGATTTTCTTGCCTCAGCCTCCTGGGTTGCTAGGAGTATAGGCATCCACCACAACGTCTAGCTATTTTTAGAGGTGAGGTCTCGCTCTAGCTCAGGCTGGCCTCAAACTCGTGAGCTCAGGCTATCCACCCGATTTGGCCTCCAAGAGTGATAGGATTACAGGGGTGAGCCACCACACCTGGTCTCCCCTTCCTTTTATTTTTAAGACAGAGTCTCACTCTGTTGCCCTGGGTAGAGTGCCGTACATTGTAGCTCACAGCAACCACATAGTCTTGGGTTCAAGCGTTCTCCTGCCGCAGATTCCTGAGTAGCTGAGACTACAAGCACCTACCACAATGCCTGGCTAGTTTTTCTATTTTTAGTAGAGTCTCTCTCCTACTGGGGCTGGTCTCGAACTCCTGAGCTCAGGCTATCCACCTGCCTCGGCCCCCCAAAGTGCTAAGATTTCAGGCATATCCAAAATGATCTTAACTATCACCCTACAACCAAAAACATAGATTTCCTATGTGTGCTACCAGTCAGTGGTAGCACAGGAATTCAGTGGAAGGGAGGAATTCAGGAATTCCCCAGCTCTGCTAAGGAATGGGGAATGGCCATCGGGGCAGACCCCCTAAAAGGGTGGGAGGTGCTCGTGCTGCAGGAGATACAATTCAGTACTGTGCACTGGGCCAGCCTGCACACTCTTCTGCCCTCCTCCACCCTGCTTCACCCTCCTGTGGGCTTGTAAGCACGACGGACATGTATTGGCAAACCTGCTTGGATGCAGGAAATTCTTTTCTGAACTTAAAAATTTGTCAACCTGCAGGCATCCAGAATCACAAATGCTAACAACTGCCTGGTATAAGTCCCCTGGTGATAATGAGAGCTGGTCTCAGGAGGCCTGCCCCCAGGCTCCTGGCAGGGCAGTGTGCTGGAATGGCTTCCATTCCACTTGCCCCTGCACCCTGCTGCTCTACCAAAGGACTAACACTGGGAAGAAAGAAGAGCCTCTTTCTAGTCCCAGAATTTTCTGCTTGAACCTTTGCAGGGAAGGGTGTAAGGAAAGTTAAGAAAAGAAAAAATTCCAACCTCCTCTGCCTTCTGTGATTCTGGCAACTCAGTGCTATACATCAATGGCCAGGCAGGGGAGTAGGAGATGGAATTGAGCTTGGGAATGAAGGGACAGAAGACCAGACCAGACTAGTGGACGCCGAAACGAGCCAGCCTCTCCCTTCCCAGGCAGCGTCTGAGCCAGAAAATGATGAGGTCAGAGCCAAAAGAATAAGAGGAAAGGGAGTCAGGGAACAAAAGACATAAATTACGGCTCTCCCCAGCTCTGCTAAGGAAGCCCCTTCACAACGGCTGCCATCTGCTCGTCACCCACTGAAATCCCGCCACTGCACAATCGTTCTGCATAGAGTCCCTGTATGCTGTGAGACAGAGACCAAAAAATGGAAAACAGAACTGAGAGGTGACAAGAGCAAATGACCGTGAGGATGAGGAAAAAGAAAAAGAACTAATAAGCTCTTGTTGGAATTCATTTTTAAAAGGGCAAACAAAAGCAATTAAGGTGGGAAGGCAGAATCCCTAGGCTCAGGGGCTCTAGGGGAAGCGACCGGGGAAACGGGAGACCTGGCCTTCTGGGCTTCTGTGATTACAAAGAACATGGGAGGTCTCTCCTGGGGGCATGGGGGGAAATGATATGCTAATGCTCCCGGAGGTGGGGAGGAATAATTGGGAGTCCCATGTCAAAGTCATGTACCAGGGTAGTTAGGTGTGTGTCGGTGAACAACTCACATGCCCAAAGACGTTAACAGGGCCATCAACCACATCACAAGCCACAGAAGCATACCAGATGGGTAAAAGTGCTGTCAAACCTTGAGAACAAGAAGTCATGGCATGATAGCCAATACAGATAGATGCCTACTTGATGCCAAGCACAGCACTGATAGTTTTCAGTCTTATTTCCTTTCATCCAAATAATTCTATGAGATAAGTATTATTCTCTCCATTTTACAGATGAGGAAACTAAGGTTCTAAGAGATTAAGTGTATAGGAGAAAATATGTGCCCTAAACTCCCAAAGACCTAGATTTGAATGATGGCTCCCTGACTTTCTAACTATGTAATTCAACTGTGTCACTTTGTACATGTTAACATCTCTGATCATCATCTGTAAAATATGGATACTACAAGCCGAGTAACAGCTTCCTTGCAGCTGGGCACGGTGAGACCGGGGAGAGAGGACCTCAGGCATCTCTGGCAGGTGGGATCTACCCAGGAACTTCCCCTTGGGGACACAGGGAGACAGCGTGAGGCTTCTGGACACCCTGAGGAAGGCAAAAGCGGCAGAGACTGGGCAAGTGGTTG